>VXBL01007025.1:226367-296895 GCA_013400195.1 Aramus guarauna | reverse complement strand
TCTCGGCTGCCGCCGGGGCAGCGGGAGCCCCGCAGGCGCGGGGAGCGCGGGAGGAGCGCCGCACCGGAGCTCGATAAAAGCCCGGGCTGGCAGCGGAGGGACTGGTTTTCCTCAGAATTTTCTAGCAGACTGGTAAATCTTAGTAAATACTGAGAAAAGCTGGAGCCCGCTGCGCGGCGGAAGAGCCCGGTTAGGACCGTTTCGGGGGTGCCGCTGACTCTGCCGGCCCCGGCGGGGGCTGAGGGGCGGCCGGCGGGGTACCCGGCCCATCCGTTACCTCCAGCCTCCCGTTTATCGAAGGGCCTGGCGGTGCAGCCCTCATGGGGTCAGCTCCCTCACAACTCCGTCGTCTTCCTCGATGACCAGAGAGTGAGATTTCCAGCTGTTACCTATTTTTATGATACTTGGGATCTCACTCCGTTACTAATGCTGAAGGATAGCTTAATGTGGTATAACAACGCTCGAAATACCCAGGTGAGCAGCCACCTTAGCCAGGAGCTGACACCCAGCGTGTCTGTTCCAGTGATTTGTAAGCAAGAGACATGGGACAGATGGTGTAAGCATCTTAAAAACTAACGTGCCCCAGCCAGGAAATGATGTGGTAAGGAAAGGAAATTTGTTTTTCGAAGACGTAAACAAACAACAGCATCTAAAAATAGACCTAATCAGCTTTGAGATCACGTTAAAATGTAGTGATAATTATATGGTGTCACTGAAAGCCTGCTTAGGTATTTTCACCTACCTCAAAGTGACTTCTCAATATATAACTTTAATAGTTTTACAGAGTTTTTAATGCATGTTTTGGGCATAGTTATAGCATCAGTTACTATAATGCCTGTTACTGTTACGTATTATTAAGGCTAAGCCTAAACAGTGTTTGTTTGGGATTTGTTGCTCTGCTGTAAGTGGAAATAATATTCACGAGAGAAATCAATGTACAGTTCATATGTCATCCTTCTGCTTGCTTGCCCTGTCTCCTTTCTCATCCTTTCCCTTCCCAGCCCACTTTCCCTTCCCCCAAGAAGACAGAGATGTGCCTGTACTTGTAATGGTTCCTCTTTTTCCCTTCAATTCAGATTACTGGGGTGGGGAGAGGGGGGAGAAATGCAAAGGGTAGTTAATCAAAATTTTGTTAAGCAAGCCTTATCAGTCGTGGACATTCAATGAATTATTGTAAAACATTACAGAATTACTCTCTTTTCATAATCGTTATAGACCATCCCTTACCAAGGATGACAACAGCTCGATACAGCATCCATCAAAACCAAATTAAATGTAATTTAATGTTTTGTATAATACCCAAGGCTGTGGTCTTGCAGGCACTTAAGCACATGCTTAATTTCCAGCCTGTTAGCAGTAAAAGTATTTCCCGGATTGTTATTAATTAAATCGATGCTGGGTGTTAACACTTAAGGTTTAAGATTGTGGCCTAAATTTGTGATATAATTATGCAGATAAATGTGTATTGCATCTTAGTAGTTTCCTAGTGTATGTCAACAACAATGGGAGGACAAGACAACGAACAAAGAATACTGTTGAATGCCCGAAGGGTGTTCTTAATTGGTTAGCAAATAGAACTGCGTGTATTTTTCTTTGTAGTTGTTTTGGGGGAGGGGGATTAAGCTTTATTGGTATAGTTACAGTATGGTTATCGCATTTCAGGATAATGCTGTAAGTTTCTTCTCTTAAAATGAAGAGTGGGATTTTTATTTGTAGGTGTTTCAAGTGCTTTATAAGTGTGTACTTATTTTAGGGTGATGTGTACCCCTTAATAAAAAGACTATTTATCATACTGTATGCAAGTCTGACATTTGAATTGTCATTAAGTAGAGCTGTATTTCTCGACAAATGCAAGGGTCTTGGGTGGAGACAGTTTATTTGGCTGTAGAAGAGGCTGATGTAATAAAGTTAAATTACAAATACTATGTCTACAGAACCAGGGTTCTGAATATTTTTTATAGGATTTTATGTCTGCCGTCAAAATTGGAATCATGGTGGTTAGGTTAGCTAGCTACACATGAGATGAGAAATGAAAAAGTCTCAATAAAATAGTTCAAAGTTCTGTCAAGCCTACTTTCTGTGTTTTCTATCGAAAGTGGTAACAGGAAGGATGCATTTTATAGAAAGCATTTTCACAAAAAGACACATTGCCCAATCTGTATTGCATAGCTTAGACTCTTCCTCTGGCAACAAGCTGAAAGTTATGGAAGTTGCAGAAATCTTAGCTTCAGAAGTTTGAATTCAGACGTTTTAGAGGTAAAGTTTTCAAAGTGTCATTCCTGATGGTAATTTAGCTGTAATTAACATGGAGATTACTTCAGCCATGCAGTAGTGAATAGAGACTTGTCTGTAGGATGCAGATTGCTCAAGCCACTGGGCTCCCATATGATTCAAATTGCTGAAATCAAGAATGCTTAATGTATATAAAGAACTTATTAAAAGAAAAACAACATATGTTGTCTAATGCCTAGTTTAATATTTTTTCTTTAGACAGATACATATGAAAAGATGGGAGATGTCTTTGAATGCCTGTTACTCCAGCAACCTGATCAAAGCTAGTTCATTTCTTAGAAAAAAAATATAGTTCCGTATGTATCCTGAAATATTCACTTAAGCACAAAATCTTCGGAGTTGGTTACTCTGACAAGTATTCAGCTGGGTAACGTGTGGCACTTTGTTGGCAGGTCTGCAGTTTGACTGTTAAGTAGGCATTAAGTTTTAATTACATTGGCTGGATTCCATTGTGCATGGTTTTATTTTGCACATGTGAAGTTTTGTTTATCTTTGCGTTGCAATTAGTAGCGCTTGCATAGCACCTTAGTGCTGCGTCCCCTACTCTAGAAATGTTAATACATATAAATACTGTTCTTACGAATAGAGAAAACAGTTCTTAGGCAAATGTCTCACTGCAAATTTATGGCTGAGGTGGCGTCCGTGCTGCGTCTGTGCCATTAATGGCATGTACTTTCCATGTTGACTTTTTTTTTTCCTCTTGAATTACTAGTTTCAAGCTTTGAGATGCTCTTGATGAAGGACATCTACTAATCATTATTTACTGTTGCAGCCTACAGTTCTGTCACGTCTTGATTTAGGCTCTGCTGGAAGGAAAATGTGCAACAGCTGTATTGCTGCTTCCTGTGCTACAGTTTTTTTGTGAATGAGTATGGAAAGGATCTTCAGAAATGCCAATGCAATGGTTTTCCAGTAAGGCAGATTTTAATCCAGCTTGCTTGTTTGTCTTTATTTTCTCATAAATTCTAGTAAAGCTGAGTGGTATGTTAACAAAGGAGAATGGCTAAATGACTTCTTCGAAAGTGAGTGGTATCAGGTGATAGAGGAGAAAGGAACAAAGATTGAGGTGGGACACCACAGAAGAATAAGAATTAGAAGTAGCAGCCTTACTTGTCATTAAAACAAGAATCGCTGTCTTTTGAAAATATGAGTTACATTTTTGGAGATGGGAAGGGAAAAAGTCAAACCAACTGGCATAGGGTTAGAAGAGGACTGGAGCCGACGTGGTTTGGCTTCAAAATACTGTACATTGCTCCTTTGACGTGTATTAGAACTCTGTATGTTTACAGCTTTTGCTCAAACAATTTAGTGATGGCTGAAAAGAAAGAAAGAAGAAAACAAATAGGTCTATTTTTATAGGATACTTATAAGACCAAAAAAAATCTGTTAATCTTTTTATGTAAAGAAAAGTTAATGTCTTGTAGCTAGCACACAGCCACAGTAATCCAGAAGAACTGGTTTCTCTGCATGGTTCTGCCACAGTTTCTTTTAAGAGACCTTGGGCAATCCATGTACTGGTCATCAGTACAAGAGTTGGACAATTTTATGTTTATTAGTTGCTGAAGAAAATATAGATGGAGTCCTAAGAGCAACTTGTAGGACCCTAATGTGTCCTACTGCACCTTGATTTATTTTAGGCAAAGTATAAATGTTTCAGCTGAATAGATGAGGAGTACCCGCTCCCTGCTGCAGAACATCTTCTAGTCTAAGGTCCTGAGAGTCAGCAGGGAAAGGAAAAACATAATCTTGTGATTCAGCCCAAGTTTTGATGTGCTCAGACCATCTTCAGAGACAATAACGCTCACAAAGTTACAATATCAGGAGAGGTGTGAAGAATGGAACATGTGTTCCAAAAATGACAGTGTCATTTTTGACATAGCCTCTCAGCTTGAAAAACAGGCTGCACATGGCAAATGTGCTTAAATTTCTTCTTCTCCTGATCTGAAAACTGTATAAACTATTTGGCTTCAGCAGTCTTGTGTGAGGGATAGTGTTCTGAACACCTAAGTTCTCAGATGTAAGAGCAAAGAAATAAACTAGAGATTCATGTTACTAAAATAATTTTGATGCTCCTTTGAAACAGAGGAGTATAAATCCTTGTAATGCATTTGTCTGCACATGAAATAACTTGTTAGTGATAGTCATCATTTACACTTCTGATTTTCCAGAAACCTTGTTTACATTACAGTTTTGTGGAAGGAAATAATTTTGTCTTGGGTCGTACGTGTCTTCTCGCAACTGTGATGCCAAGGGTGGTGGTGGGGGAAAGAGTGAAATGTGAAACCACAAATATGCTCTGGCCCTTTGACTTCCATTGAGTGGTTCCAGGAGTCAGAGAACCTGACTAAGTCATACTTAGGTAGAGGTGAGAGGGAGAAGGAAGCTCATGGTCACACTAGTTTTAATAGCTCAGTTCAGATGTTTTTATTTTTAATGCATACAGGCCTCTCTGCTGCTGCAGTCCCAGCTGGAGGTTGAATTAACTGGGAACTATATCAGTGTATTGAACGAGGTTCAGAATGCACAGTGCTATATTTTCATTTGGGAAATAATCGTAAAAAATTAATTTGATCTGGGTTTTCCTTTCACTTCAGTGGGTCTGGAAGGTTCCAGGGACTGAAAATCTTAATGTTGTTTTATGAATTCATATAGACCAGAATTTTGATAGGAATGCTTGAGAATTATTCTTAAAAAAGTCAGTGTATTTCTAGTTAGCAGGTACATGGACCACTGCTTTTCCTGTCTTCCTGTAGATGGAGTTCTTCTGTCTAGATAAATAAGTAATTGGGTTTGATTTTATTTTTAATGGCATTCTTCCAGAGTTTGTAAATTATCAGGGATCATAAATCTCTAAATTTTACATTGTGTCTAATGGCAGCATGATTGTTTCAATATATAAAATGCAATGGTCTAAACCAAAATGTACAGCTGAAGTATTTGGAAGCTTGACACTATCCTATTTTTTATTAATCGAAAACAGTTTAATAATAGAATTTTAATTGAGAAGACATTTTACAACATTCCAGAAATATATTGCGTGAGATAGTACTTGAATCTTTCAGTCTTTCCTATAAAAGCAAACTTTAAATGTCAGGAAGTTTTTGTATGCTTTTTTAAGGCTACTTCCTCTGTTTTAAAGCTTTATAATTTATTGAGAACTACTCTTTGATTCATTTGTATAATCTTTTTCTAAACCTATAAGGAGGCTTAAAGTGCCTGGGTTTTGGCTGTATTTACAACTGAACATAAAGATCAGTTGAACTGCATCTTTAAAAAGTTACACTTAGGATACTGACATTTTCAGTGCTTTTGTTGATTTCACTTTATGATGAAATGCAATATTATTTTCTGTCCGTCATCTGTTTTAATATTTTAACAGAAGCCTGGGTCTGCAAATAAAGAGATGAAAATAGCATGAGAAAATGGGAATTAAATGCAGGGGAGACTTTCAGAATGAGCTGGGTTAAATGGTGGCAGTCTTTCTCACAGGGAAGCTTTTTTGTTTGGAATGCTATGAAATTATCCCACAGAAAAGGACAAAGCAATAGATGGTAAGGAGCAATAAATAATAATTTTTAAAAAAATCTCCTGGTGCCAGGCCACTGCCTGTTTAGCATATCAACATGACCTAGCAGAATCATAAATATTTTAGGGGAAAAAAAAAAATCCTAGCAGAAGAATTAACACTGATGTGAATATCTGTAACTTCTCTGTTTTACTGTCTGTGCTGTGAAGAAGAACATTTGCCCCATGAATTGTTGCTCTAAGTTTAATTTGCTGGTAAGAAATACTAGAAAAGCATTATTTTGAAACACAATTGCTGCATGTAGTCAACTGTCAGTCTCCATGGTACCTTACACATGTGCCATATGGTAACGATGGTACATGTTCGCTCATTTTCTTTAAATGCATTGTAACTCATTTTGTTGCTTTTAAACCAAATCTGTTTTGGTACCAAACTTGGTAGCATCATCAATGATTTACAATTACTGGTACAACTGTACCATATATGGGGACATCAAACCACCGCATATAAATTATGTGCATAGATGCACTGCAAATTAGTGGATAGTTTTCCATCAGTTATCTGATGTTTTGTACAGATTTTTTAAATCAGAAAAAGAAAAAATTGAGCACAGAGGAAGAGTTAATTTAATCTATATGAGGACTGTTAGGATCATCTGGCTTAATTTAGGCACATGATTTTAAAATAGCTGGTGAGTATGAGAGCATATTTCTGCATACATATAAAGAATTTAGGCTTTAAAAAATGTCAGTAATCTCAGAACTAACAAACTAGAGTGCTTTTGGCATTTGGATATCTTATGTCTGTATTATTCTCTTTAAAATTGTCCTCAGATAGGAAAAGCAACAATCTCCTCTAGAAGGAAAATTCATTAACTAGTTGATTTTGAACGTTAGCTGTGTAAGCTGTTGAAAATTAACAACTCTCACCACCTGAAGTTCTTATTCTGGTGTAACAACATCTATTTGGCCTTGCATTTCAACTTAACATGCTTCTTGTGAGATTATGATTATACATCTTAAAAGCAGTAATGGAGGTTGTATATGTTTGTTGACCTTTAGAAAACATTATGTCTTTAAATAGAATCTTTGAATTCTATGTATTCCTGTAAATCACCAATCTGTTTTGTGGCTTCTGTAATCTATTTCTTTGGCTGGTATGACAAGGACAGGTACAGAAGAGGTACTGCCAGACTGAAAAGATGTCCTGGTGTTTCCCTGTTACCGATCTGCGAGTAGCAGGAGGATTTCGAGAATTACGCATTACTGATTAAAAGAACTCTTACAGAAAGGAATTTTGAGGAAGGTTGCATGAGTCAGTGTGATATACCAAATGTTTGTTTCAGATATGTTTTTTTTGAAGCAGGAACATTAGAAAGGTCTTCCTTTTCTGCTTACAGATATTAGGTCTTAATCTTACATAATTGAAAATGCCTATCTCCCTCCTTCTTACACTTCTTTGAATTCTGCTTCCTCTCTGCAAGTTGGTAAATGTACGGAATTTATGAACATGTGCAGACTAAGGTCTCCATTTTCATATACCAACTGTTTGACGTTTGTGTACTTCATCCTGCTTCATGCTGATGTTCCTACTCTCTAGATTGGAAGAGTCTCCTCAATGGTACTCTGAAGTTTAAGTAATTTTGTAGTCATGCAGTGGTACTGAAATTTTGTAGCCAAATCTTTCAACTTCTTTTCAACATGTTTTTTTCCTCATTCATGTGAAATTCAAGCTGCTTTGTATTCTGTCAGAACACCTGCGTTGCTGTCATTTCACACATGCTCATTCCTCGCTCTGTTGTTTCTGTTTGCCGCTTCACAACTGTTTTCATCCAAGCTTGTATGCCTGTAGCAGCTTTCCGTATGCCCAGGGCTTTCCTCTAGCTTCCTCCTTTAGCTTGCATTTTTTTGCAGAGCTGTTAAGTAGGTTCATAGTCGTTACCTTCGGATCATCTAACTTCAGAATTCCTGCCTCTTTGCTCTATGTAGACAGTTATGGGGAAAAATGACTTGACCTATTTTCACATCTTTTACATTTTGTTTGATATTTATGTAGTGCCATACAATAATGAGGACTTTGCAATAATCTCATTTTTGAGCCCAAATAAGTCTCTTTCCCATGTGTTTAAAACTATTAATTTTGCACTTTTACTATTGCAGGAGGTTGGTGAGCCATTCAAAGAGGAGAAGGCTGTTGCTAAATACTTACGTTTCAACTGTCCAACAAAATCCACCAACATGATGGGCCATCGAGTTGATTATTTTATTGGTAGGGTTACTTTTAACCAGAGAATGAAACTTTCTTCTTCTAACGTTGTACTTGGGGGGTGGGGTGTTTTGTTTTTATTATTAGTACTTTATCTCATAAATCTTACAGATTGTTTTTGAAAACTTAATTAGGCATTAGGTAGCCATAAAATTAATCTTATCAGCCTGAAGTAAACACAATAACCTTTTCACTCTGTGATTTAAAGGTGTATAGTTGTCAAGAGTAATGTATTTCCGAATGGCGACTAGTCATACTCCAAAGATTGAGAGGATGTGTAGCATCACCAGAACTGACTGGTTGGTGTGGTTCAAGAAATGTAGACTAAATTTTGAAGTAAATATCGTTAATTTTAATGCATTTTTACTTCCATTTTTCCCTGTAGCCTCAAAAGCTGTGGATTGCCTCCTGGATTCTAAATGGGCAAAGGCAAAGAAAGGAGAGGAGGCTTTATTTACAACCCGGGAATCTGTAGTTGATTACTGCAACAGGTATGACCTAGCCTAATTCATCAATTTTATTAATAAGTTATCAAGATGTCTTAGTTATTTAGGAATCAATTTCACTTAGGCTTCGTGCATTCTAAAACATTTGTGGTCACATGTAAAAATAATGATTGTAATTTATTACTGCGTTTGAGGGTGTAACGCCAGAAATAGAAACAAGGTAGTTTCATCATCTTTATTCTCAAAACTCTCTCATGCTTTCGTAGTGCTGCTTGGGGCAGCAAGATGAACAAAAGGATTTCCCCAAATTTGATAGTTATTTTAAGTTAGTATGGTCAGAGCTCGCAAATCTCTCCTTCCGGTGGATCTGGTCTGCTATCATGGCAGAAGTGGGATTTTGAGGTCTTTTTATCTCTGCTGCTTGTTTAGGTGAATGGTGTATTCTGATATACCTCATTTGGGGCATACTCATAGGGTTAAGGGGACTGTCTACACTTGGAGAGCTTTGCAAGACCTACTTAAAAATGAAGAGTGTGGCTAATATTTAGTCTTTTTTTTTTTCTGGCCTCTTTTAGATAGCCATCCAGCAAGGTGAGATTCTTCTTCCAGTTCCAGGGCTGAGGCAGGGCTGATTCTGTGTTTGAATTTTAATCCTTTTGCTAATTTCTTGAAGAAATTTTAGGGAAAAAAGCATTATTTTAATGCAAGCAGAAAAGTAAGTTTTCCCTTCCACAGTCTTCGGACTGAGGTAGGAGTTTGTGCATTTGTTCTTCAGTTACGAACACATCAGATGAGATGACAGTTGGTCAAGTCCTTCAGCTCCAGCAGTGTAAAGAATGCCTGTGCAGTGTGCGGAGAAAATCAGTGCAGCCCTCTGTTCTCTGGCACTGATTTTGCTCCCGTACATAAGGTTTCCTGGTACACTTATGTATTGATCTAAGTTTACTAAGTTTTCTCTTGAGGGCATTTGTCACAGATAAGCTACATCAATAATGCTTTGTTCAGCAGATCTATGGAGGGTTACCAAGTTGGGAATCAGCAAGCGATCTGGGCTTCATTAGTTATGTCAGGGACTGTCCCACTTCAGGACCTGGCTGTTGGCCGCACTGATACTGTGCTCCATGCTCCAAGCAGGGGGTCTTGCACAGTCCCGTCGTTTTATATTCCATCAGAGGTAGCTCCTGCAAGTCAAAGAGCTGTCCTGCAGGCCAGACCTGTCCCGTCTGTGACTCCCAGCTGTGAAGAAAAGTAGTTTCTCCTGAACAAGTGATTTTCTGTTGCTAGAAGGAGAATCCATGTCAACAGTTGTCTGAAGGAAGGTGTTCTTTTTAATATACCTGAAACAACTTTGCCTGATAGTCAGCATGCACTAAGTTGAGTTGGTAGAATGACTTCTCTCTCTTTAGTGAGTTTTCCTAATTGAACAAGCAGTCCAGCATAAGGATTTGGGCTGCAGCAAGCGATGAAAGAAACCACAGACAAATCAAATTGATTTGGAGTATAGGACCAGGATTTTCAGTGCTTGGATTTGACACCCCACTGTTTCCTCTCAGTCTGAAGAGCAGTATTCTGTACTGCTCTTCCTATTCTGAATTTGGCTGTGAGCCTTTCAAGGACATTACTGTTGGTGACAGCCTTAAAAGTACCAAATACTACTTCCTGGTGCCCCGCTGGCCACAGATATACTTGCTGTAAGGTTTGTTTGTAGTTGGTATGAATGGAATGCTTCCATATGTACCACCAGCAGGGTGATTTTATTCATCACGCACCTCTTACCAAGGAGCTTGATAAGCCATATGTCTGCTTCCTTATTTTTGCTATGAAATACATTGACATGAACTTGAAAATAAATCTTGGTTAGAGTTGCATTAATGGGAAGATAACTAAATTAGTCTGGTGGCTTCCTCTATCCTCTATCCTACATCTTGTGTATCCATTTGTATCTATGCAAAATGCTGCCACAGAAAAGTATGGTTTTTACCCAGTTTTGAACAGATACTAAAAAAAGAGCAAAGCAAGAGGTGAGACACAGGATAATTAGATCTGGTTTATTTCTTTGTAAATAGAGCAGATGATGTTGACCTCTGTCCTTCAGTCATGCTATGCATGAGTATATTAGATAATCTAGACTGGTACCTAATAACATAATTGAGTGTAAACGTTATTATTGCAGCCACACTTAAATGTATCATTTAACTTTTTTCATTTTAAGACTCCTGAAAAAACAGTTCTTTCATCGAGCATTAAAAGTGATGAAAATGAAACCTGACAAGGATACCAAGAAAGAAAAAGAAAAAGGAAAGGCTGAGAGTGGGAAAGAGGAGGAGAAAAAGACCAAGAAGGAAAGTGGCAAAGAAGAAAAAACTAAGAAGGAGAAAGAAAAGGAAAAGAAAAAGGATGGCGAAAAAGAGGAGTGTAAGAAGGTCAGTACTACCTGTAAGAGAAGAGACAAACCTGTAACAGAGAATGCATTCATTAATTGTTAAGGTTACATTGGCTTAAAAATATGGTTGGTTGTTCTAAAATGTGACTTACCTTTTTTGCCATCTCTAAAATATATTTCTTTTTAAAAAAACCTTTGGAGTTATTCTGATTTTTGTCCATATCAAAAAAGACTTCAGTTGGGTCTTTGTGTACCTCATCACCAAATTGAAAATCACTTCTCTTCAGCTGCAGTGGGCACTGATGCTGTGTGCAAGTGCGTGTTAGCATAGTGACGCATACGCATGTGGTCTAACATCTCAAAACAGCGCGGCTGCACATGTGAAACAAACCCAATTCTGCAATGTTTGGTAATAAGAATGTTTGGAATGTAATATTTGATACTTGGTGCTTGTAAATAACTCTGCAGTAGTGGGCGGGTTTGTGTGTGACAGCTCAATGACTAATCTCCATAATGCCTGGTTTGCACAGACTTCTGATTTACTTCCTTTAAAGTTCAGACTGTTGTTACTGTACAAATTTTCATGTGCATGTTCCTGTGTTCACTCCTGATTTATTAGCAGAACAGAATTCCTAAATGAAAATGTTAGGAATCTGCAGGAGAAACCTGATGAAGGGATGTGCTTTTTCTTCTATATACAGTGGTATGAATCACGTGAGAGTTAGCAGGATAGTGCTCAAAAGTTATTATTATTCCAGACACTCCTAAGTAGTGGAACGTTTAGTGAGAGGTGTAGTCTTTGTACAGAGTTCTAGATCTCAGAAGAAAGCTACATGGCTAATAAAAGAATTCTAAACAAAACAGTCTTGCTGGCAGTCTAAACATAGAAGCCAGTATAAGATTACCTAACTTGAGGTACTTTAAAATGCTAATTAGGAAAGTTATGAACCGCTCCAATTCCCTGTCATCTGGAGAGTTACATTATTAAATGTGATGTTAATTTTTAAACTAATCATTATTTATTGAACTGATATTTTAGAGGATTATATAAACCAGTGGGTAGTAACTTGAACAGGACAAAAATCAGAAAGTTAATTTCAAACAAAGAAATACACAAAGAGAAGGAAACAGGGAAGAGGAAGCACAAGATCCAAAAGGAGGTTGAGGAGGATAAACAGGCAGAAACTGATTCTGACAGGATGCCCATGTGGTAAATATGGCACCAAGGTACCAAATAATTCTAATGAAGTTAGTGGTTATGAAGTGTTGTACCCTGTTGATGATCTTTGTGCAGACTTCCTGTTAATATCAGCGTAGCTTTGCTGTGCGTTTGAAGACACAATGTAATTCTGACGTCATAGTGTAGTCCTTAGACACTAACTAAAAATAGAATTTCTCTTTCCTTACAATTTTCTTTTATTTTTTAGGTACTTGGTAATTAATGAGAACAGGAGGAAATAAAGCAACTTTACTTTAAAAAAAAAAAAAGTGTGAATGGGATCTTAGGTTTGTGAAAAGTTGTAAGACTCAATATATTAAAACACTAGAAATTAAAAACCTCTTTAATTATTTTCTTTTTATTTTATTTTTTCCTCAGGATGAGACCCCAGGAACACCCAAGAAAAAGGAAACTAAGAGGAAATTTAAACTTGAGCCACACGAAGACCAAGTTTTCTTGGATGGAAATGAGGTAAGATTTATGGGTACTTTCTAACTTTTAGTGTCAGTGTACTAGTGTCAGCTAATAGGTTAGTTTCCTGGATTTCTGCAAACTCTATCATGACATGTTGAAAGAAAAATGAATGGCAATGTGGTGGCCGATCTTGAAACATCATTTGTTTCTCAAGTTCTTTCTTAAGTAGTAGGTGATTTAGAGGCAATCTTTGAGTACTTACATTAGAGCCATTTTTTGCTTTTCTTCATTATTTTGCACTTAAACGCTGAGTATTGCACACTATCTTATTGCCCAGTCATCTGTCGTGATCTTCAGCTTGTTTGGACTCACAGAGCAGTTGACTGGCAGCAGAGCTATACCTGCATATAGTCAGCTGTCACACCCTGCGAGAAGGAGAATATTAAATATTCCTTGTTGCATCACACTGAGAAACTGTATTACTGCCTCTGAGGTGTCCTCACGGTAGTTCATATTAACTCATCGATACGAGGGTTGCTGGTTTCTTGTCATCAGCAGCTTCTTTTCACAGTTAACCACTAAGATTCAAACTGTTCAGTTTGATAAGAAAAAAAATCCTATTTTTCTGGTTCAGAAAATCCTGCACTCTACCAAGTTTCTTTTTTTAATAAGGCTGAGCAAATCTGATTCAAATGGATGCACAGTTCTTGCACAAACATTTGGTACTGAGTGTTGCAACTGCAGACATTTAGCTAACACTGCACTGTGGAACAGAGGGGACAATTATACTTATCTGAGGCCACCTAATGGGTCTGAAGCTGAAATGAGAACTTCAGCTGGTTGCTTTGGTCTGTGTGTTCAGTCTGGGGTTTTTCTCTTAAGGAAATCCCTTCACAGCCAAAAGTTGTTCTGTAAGTTGCTCTGAATACAGCTTATTTCATGAAGTAATTCTTTGAGAGATCCAGTCTGAGATTTCCACTATTTTCCTCACACAGCATGGCAACTCCTTCCCTTCCTTCTTCCCATCCCAGCTGCGAGCTGCCAGCACCGCCAGCACACTGCCCAGCTCTGCCTCGTGCCCTGCCGCAGCAGCGCAGTTGCCATGAGGCTCGCATTATAATCGGCACGTGGCTAAGGCAGTCGGCGTGGGCACGCAGGCCTGCAGCCCCTTGGCTGTCTGTCTGTCTGTCTCCTTTTGCTCCTCTTTCACTGGCAGAAACCTATTTCAAGTCCTGCTCAAAGTAGAGCCCTGCCTATGATACGCTGCCCCTATACGGTACTGACCGCAGGGCTGTTTGCTCGGCACCGAGTAGTATAACATGGCAGTGAGCATTTGGATGAGGGAATAAATGAAATCGTGTCTCAGAGAGCTTGTTTTCCAGGTGAAAACCACATTATTTCTGTTGTAGGTGTATGTGTGGATCTATGACCCTGTTCACTTTAAAACTTTTGCCATGGGACTTGTACTTGGTAAGTAAGAGCAGATATTAATGAGCATGTTATAAATATAGGCATAGTATCAACAGGTTTGTCTTCTTTCTGGACAAAGCTGTTCCTCTTCCTTTTCAGCATGATTTGATACCAGTCGTATTACATTAATTTTAGTCTCAGAATGGAGGGGCTACATGTGTTTAAAACAAAACCAAACCTGAAATGTGCCTTAACAAATACCAGAACTTGCTCAAGTTTGCAGGCTGTTTATTTCCGTTGCTTTAAGCTAACAAGTTGCGCAATAGGCAGATATGGGTGGTATAAAAATGTGAAAGATGTTGAAGGAATTACTTTACACTATGAATGGTACCTTTCTGACCCTAGAACTTGTATTTGAGTAGAGTAAGCCCAATCAGCTGATTTTTAATCTAAATTAGTATTGATATTACCTGATGTCAGCGAGCTAACAGATTATTTGATGTACTGCTGATCTGACACCCTTGACCTGTACCGTCCAGCTTCCTTACCCTGAGAGAAGCACCTTTCCTGAGAATCCGTGCCATCCCTTGTAGCCATTTCAGGCCTGTGACCAGTCCCTGGGGCTACCCTGACGGTTCTCCCTGCTCACCTGTTTTCTCTTGCCCTCTCCTCTAGGGGCTTGCTCTGCTCTGCTGACTAAGCACAGCAGCTTAGAGTTGCTGCATGTGGTCTCTCTGCCCAGACGGAAAACAGGAGCAGTGATCTAGACTAGGTTTCACTCAAGGCCTAAAATACTGTCAGTAGCTCATACTATGTTTAGCCAAAACCTTGAATAAATGGTGAGCCTAGAACCCTTATACATGTACCAGTAAAAACTAATTGTGTTTCCCATGCTTTTTTTCTTACCTTTCTATTTAGTGATTGCTGTTATAGCTGCAACTCTGTTCCCGCTCTGGCCAGCAGAAATGCGTGTT
Organism: Aramus guarauna; assembly: GCA_013400195.1. NCBI lineage: Eukaryota > Metazoa > Chordata > Aves > Gruiformes > Aramidae > Aramus > Aramus guarauna. The sequence continues at coordinate 281,966 of VXBL01007025.1, read as the reverse complement.
GGTGTTTATTACCTCAGCGTAGGCGCGGGCTGTTTTGTCGCCAGTATTCTTCTTCTTGCCGTTGGTAAGTGTTGGTCATCCTCTTTTTGTCACCAGGTGAAGTGTAGAAGGGCAGGGACACAGTATGCTGCTTAAATGTGGTCTGAGATGCATGACGTTTTTGTTAAGGGCCAGATTCCATCTGCAGATGTCCCTCGTGGCCACTGGGTGTCAGACGTGCCACAAAAAGAAAGAACAAGCTGGTGTCACCTGTGTGTGTTTCCTCTATAGTGGAGGTTTGGTTACTGCCAAAAAAAATAAAAGGGCAGAGCAAACCCAAGAACTGAACATACGAACAGATTCAGTGGTGAGAATGGTGTAACCAGGATTTCTTTGCTTTCAAAGCTTTCTTTGGCTGAGGGGCTAAAGAGTAAAATTGGAGATGTGTGGTGGGGAAGACATGGTAGGAACTAACCCTTCCACGATGCTATTGTAGAATGAGAGATTTCCCCCCAGGTCACCCCTGTCCCCAGCTTTGAGTAGGTGCTAGTAGTTGCACGGTGGGGATGTTTGTAATAGAACCTCAACTTTTTCTTTTCCTTTTTCATACAGCTCGCTGCATCCTCTTCCTTATCATCTGGCTCATCACCGGAGGAAGGCATCACTTCTGGTTCCTGCCAAATCTTACAGCAGACGTGGGATTCATTGACTCCTTCAGGCCCCTGTATACTCACGAATACAAAGGACCAAAAGCAGACTTAAAGAAAGAGGAAAAATCAGAATCCAAAAAGCAGCAAAAATACGACAGCGAGGAGAAATCAGATAGCGAGAAGAAGGAAGAAGATGATGGGAAAACAGAAGCAACGAGGAACTCGGGAACAGACGGCTCAGGAGGAGAGCGACATTCAGACACTGACAGTGACAGGCGTGAAGACGACAGGTCCCAGCACAGTAGTGGAAATGGAAACGACTTTGAAATGATCACAAAAGAGGAACTGGAACAGCAAACAGATGAAGGGGATTGTGAAGAGGAAGAGGAAGAAGATACCGAAAGTAGGCCTTCACATGAAAAGTCATAACTCACTGTGGTTTTGGGACTAAGTATGTGCAAATGGTTGGATTTTCTTTGTTGGCTGATCACCAAAACATAGACCATACAGTAGCATCTCTGTTTGCTGAAATATACATGTTACCAAACAGTTTTATATCTAGTTCCTTCATTTTTTTAACCATTAACTTGATTACTTGGTACTATGTTAATCATTAATATCCATTTACAGAAGTTTTATCAATCTGACAAGTTTTCTATTGATTGATAGATTGCCCAGATCGTCCTCAAACATACTGAAAACCATAGTTTTCTGGTACTTGCATAACTGGTCAATTAGTTCAGCTTCTCAAACTTGCTTTTGTGAAACAGGTAAAAGTCGAATGACCAAATCTCAGATTATTCCTAGTTATACTCATTTGATAGCTGGTTAGGTAAAGCCCTTCTTAGCCCACAGTCGTCTTGGTATTTTTCTTGATTTTACTTTCAAAAGATTGTGAAAACTTTCCTAAGAAAACTAGTTTTAGCAGAAGTATTTTGCTGAAAATATAAAAAGCTGGTAGCGCTGAATTTGGCTGCAGTGTTTGCTCTTTCTCCAGACTGTGTGCCAGCAACTGAGGAAATCCAAACTGGTTTTGTACATCTGGTTCAGAGAAAGATGTCATCTCCAGCAGGTGAAGGAAGCAGCGCCGTTTGGATATCATGGCTGTTTTCTTTCTCCTGCTCCATCTTAATTGAAAAAAATGTATTCTGTACATAATTTACAAATAAAGCAAACCATTTACTTTAACTGCTACTTATTATTTAGAGATTTGATCCAGTTTGTATTATTAAAGCCATTTTGTGGTGTATCTATCAGAGAAATGCAAGTCAAGAGGACCTCACAGAATATTTGTGTATGATTGGTAGCTGTTCCACAAGAGCTTTAGTTTTGTGCCAACATTCCATGTATTTGAGTAAATTGATCTTTATTAAATGAAAGCAAACAACATAGCTGTATGTATGCCTTAATGTTAAAACCTTCTGTATTCTGGAACTGGAATACTTTTTAAACTGATGAGGAAGGCGAGTCTTCATCTGTTCAGAAACGTGGGTAACTCAAAGCTAATATGAAGTGACCATTAATAATTTGTTTATAAATATCTCGGAGTAGTCTGTGCAGTTTCTCTTACGCATCCCCTTCTGCTGCTTGTTTGAGGTTGTACTGTACATTTTGGTTAACTGAGCATTCAAGAAGATACGACTTGACATCATTCCTCAAGATGACTTTACCGGTAACTATAGGTTTGATCGTCTCCCGAACCCGTTCAGAGAAGATAAGGGTAAGATTGATGCTGTAATAACTGACTTGGAGAATTTTTTTTCCTGTCCTGAATTGCGTTCCCTTCCTTCCAGCATCGGTATTTTGGTTGAAGATACTAATTTTTCAGATTGTGCAAATACATGCATCGTAATGGGTGCACTGACGTACAATTCATGGATGTGGTGTACTTGCTTCTTAAGCCTGAATCTTTGCTCCGTAAGGAAACAAATTGGATCATTTTTTTAATAATAGCAAAAAATTAAAAGAGCCATTACCTAAATGGATTGACTCCTGGACACTTGTGTGCTATCCCTGATTAAAATAGCTAACGAAGTCTTGTCGCTGCCTTCAGTCCCTTGCTGAGATGCGCGTTACGTGATGACGAAGCATCTCCACCAATAGCTGCCTTTTGCTCATGCCACAGCTGTGTAAGACACTCTTTACCCTTTGCTCACAGAGGGGCTGTTTCCTTTGTGTTTGCATTTCACATCCTCAGTGTTGAGAACTTTCTATGCGTGAATCTTCAGCTCATTGGCGCTGTAGTTTATGGTACCTCTGACCTGAAGAGCTCGTACTACAGCTTGCTTGGTAACTTTATCGTGCAAGTGCCAAGGTAAAAAAAAATCTCTGTACTGAAGAGATCCTTGCAGTTTGTTAGGTTGGATTCCTGCCGATTCCGGTGAGAGCCAAAATGAGGGCTGACCTTTTGTGTATGTGTCTTCCAGAAGCCATTACAAAGTGGCAGCACTGTACGCGGAACAGGGCAGAATGTGTGCTCCTGCACTGTGTCGGCAGCGGTTCACGGCACACAGCTCAGCTGCTGCCAGAAATTTCTTCAATTTCTTTTTGAAGAAATTAATGCAGTGGATTTCCATTAGGTTTCAGGTATCTTTCCTCCTAGAAGTGAAATAACATCTTAAGGGCCTTGCTGAGAAAATAAAGTTGAAATGGTCAAGTAATAAATACTTTAGTAATGTTGCCATCTGCTTCCTGTGAAGTGGATGCGTGTGACAGGCCAGCGCTACCCCCCTCATGACAGGTGTCTGGATCTCAAAATTAACTATCACGAATTTGTACCGTCACCTTACTAGAGTTCCAAGCTGGCACAGCTGTAGAAATTGTATTAGCCTTAACCTCTTTCACTTGATCTGCAGTGAAGAACTCTGAATCTTCTGAAGTGTGAAGAAAGATCTTGTTGGAGCTGTTCAGGGGTTAAGCAAAGGACTTGATGACCCATTACTGTAATTAGCATTTTCTACAAATATTCCCCAAATACTTCAGAATTGTTTTGGAATGAGATGATGAGAGAAGTGATAACAATATGCTGGTAATAGTAACATAGTGAGTGGAGTTACTGGTAAAACACAAATGATCAGTATTTAGTGGAGATGCTACACCCAAGTATGCTCTGCTCTGGTATGGACACAGCCTCGACTAACTTGTGGTGTTCCAGTGTCCTTAAACAAAGCCAGATCTTTCTCTAGTAGCAATTAAGAAATAATTAAAAATTATTCTTTGACAAAGTTGCATATTTCTTTATCTGTAGAAATGGTACAGCTGTGGTGGGAATGCTTGTATCTGTGATGATAAGCATTTTCCTAACAGCAAAGTACCTTTGTAGCAGCTGCTCAGAGGAGCATTTACTTTCACCTGCTGTATATCATACAGTAGATTTTTCTGATTTAATACATATATTTTGTAGGAGGTACACGTGTATATATATTGCTCATTTAGGCTTGTTTCTGTTTGAAATCAATACCGGATGGAGTTCACAGAGTGTCACACAGCATGAAGGGCAGATAACGAAAAATTGAGAATGTCTCAGATCCTCAGTCAACTCTTAAATTACACTTTAACCAGGATTTGCTTTCCTTTTGTTAGATCAGGAGAAGGCTTGACAGAAGTATCTGCCTTATGTAAACATCAGTGTAGACGATGTAAATGTTAAATGTAGTTATGTAGAAAATAAACCTGCCTGGCTTAGCCCCTGATTTTCCATCCTGCAGCCACCCTTGCAGCATTGCTCTCCAGCTCCTCTGAGAACATAATTCTTTTCTAATAGAGTGACAGTAATATTCAAACCTCACAGCTGGCATCAAAAGCACTGGGCAACTTCCAGCTGCAGTTGTTTTACCAGCAGCAGTTGGAAGTCCCTGTCAGACTCCCCCTTGGATCTGCTGGCAGGCTCAGTTCAAGTGAGCTCAGTTTACAGAGTAAACCCTTTTCATTCGCCTCGCTGTTGTGTCCTGCCCTTTTCCTCCGCCGTGCTTATCCCTTGCTATCCCCGTGCCACAATTTATATACTCCAGCCACAAACTGAAGCAACTGACAAAATAAAATACACCTAAATACCACCGGGAAAAAAGCCCATGGAAAAGTAAAGTATCAGTACCTACTGTTTTCCTCCCTGGAGATGCCGCAGTGAGGACAGAAGACCAGCTTCCCCATCACTGGCTGTTCCAGAGCCTAAACGAGCACTTGGCCTCTGTGGACCAGATGTTGCAGCTCGGCTGTTTGTGACAGGGACGTGTCCATCCCCTCTTCCCCATCCCCGGAATTCGCCTTGTTCTGATCTAGGTACCCTACATTGCTATGCTCTGTCTTTAGTTTGGGGTAAAAGACAGGATTTTCAAGTAACACTCCATCCTGCCTCTCACAGAACAGACACGGGCTCCCTTTGGCACCAAAGCTGGGGCACGCGTGGCCTGCGGCCTCTTCTGGGCCAGCTCTGCTGAAGCAGCTTGTGGCTTCGGCTCCAGGCACCAGGGAGTTCTTGATACCGCACCAGTCTGTGAGCTAGAGAGGCACAGAATCCCAGTACATGGATCCAATGGCAACAAGTGGTGCTTTTAAACCGGTGCTGGTTTAAAGCACACCCTGGAAAGAGTGAAAGAAGGCCTTAAGAAAGGCCTTAACTTACTTATTAAGGGAGAGTTGAATCCTTTTCACTTCCAAACTCCCTCTTTCATTCCTCCTCCTCGGGTTAGTGCTTGAAGAGAGGGAGAGACGGGCCATCTCAAGCTGGCTGAAAACAACAGGAGGATGGGCTCGAACAGACTGGTTGGGAAATAAAGCAAAGTGGAGCAGATGCAGGATTTTAAGAGCTGGTGGTATCCCTGGCTTTATTTTGCTCACAGCACGCCAGACTGGGGATGCCAAAGTCATTCATGAACTGCTTGAGTTAGTTACACTGCAGCGCATAATTTCAGATCAACCTTTCAGCAAGAAATGTTCTAGAGATATAGATTATGTACATAGCATTTTTTTGAGTTCTAGAAATCTTGCATTTGCCTTACTTCTTATAGTTGAGTCTAAATTCTTCACAGAGTTGCACCGGGATAAATTCAGGGTAGATCCACAAATTCATAACGTACAAAAACAGGACAGGAGACAGACTGTGCTCACACTCGGTGGTCAGGAAGGCAGGAACACTGCAGCAGGAGATGCTTAGGGACTGCGTGTCCTCATACTGCACCGTCTGCCCACAGGCATAGCTATTCACTTTCCAGCTGTTGTGGGAAGGAGGGGCACTTACTGCTTGGCTGTATCACTCACTTCATCCAACTACTTCTCATACATTTTTAAAACCAAGCCTAGAAATGTTTGAATCATGCAAGTTTGAACAAAATTCTTTATTATGCTATTTTTACTAGAAAGTCTTTATCAAACATTTTCCAGTATCCAAAGCGGTTATGATGCAACTTCTTAGCGGTTTTAATGTAAGATCTACTGTTCAGTATTTAGCATGGAGGTTATTGCTAAACTTACTTTTTCTTTTAAATTAGGCAACTCTTGCTAGGAACTACAGTCCGTGAAAGCGTCTCCGCCTACTTGCCAGCACAGCTATACGATAGATGTATCGACTTCTCAATACAGAAGGGACAGAGAGATTGTATGGACCTTTAGAGAAAGAGCAGTGATACAGAGCTGTGTTGAACAAGGCTGACGCCCAGCTCACGCCAGAGCACTCCTCAGGGTACCGAGGTATTTTGCCTAATAAGAAGGGCTGACTGGTTTGATTCTTAACCTCTCTCATCAATCTCTCTTTATCAAATCAGAATTATACAGTAGACCTTTACCTGCTTCACCATGGTGTTACAAGGGTGTATAAGCTGGTGTTTGCAAAACGTAGCTGTAAGACCTGGTGCGCTGGCTTCTAACAAACTTTTACAAGTCGCAGGTACTTAACTGTTGAGCATGATTTGTTACTGAGTCTGATCAAATCTTCAAAGGGAGTTAGCAAGGAGTGGTATCAAATGGCCACAGGTTCTGCTGCACACTAACTCTGCAACTTTCTCACTCAGAGCCTAAGGAGAAGGACAAAACAATCCTATCAGTGTAAATGAACTTAGACTGAGCAGCTGCTGAATGTTTTCAAGAGACTTCCTGGCAATGGCTGGTACAATTTCATTAGGGCTTCTCCTTTTATTTAATAAAACACTGGATGAATTTATTTGTAATACAGCAACAGGTGCAGGAAAACAAAAGGCACATTTCCTGATTGTGTCCACAAAGAGTCCATTACTTAGTGGCTGACACAGTAGGCATTTGTTTTGCCATGTGTATTTTTTTTAATGTGAAAATAGTAATCACTCAGAAAGATAATTGTTTCATGATAAAAGACTTTTGAGAGAGGAATTAGTTTAGAGTTAGTACTATGCAAACAGTTTCAGTGCAAGTTAGAGTAAAGAGAGAGCTAACAGTACTCAGTAAACATTGATCATGCTTTAGATATAGATCAAAGTATTCTCTACAGGTGGTAATGACCATTAATCCTCATCATGTAAAACAGAAACCAAACACAAAAAAAAGCTACACTTATGATCCCTGAAAGTGCCCTGTAGCCCGGATCCAGTAAAGGATTAGGTGCTCACCAGACACCCTTGCACTTTACCTGTCAATAAATGAAACACAGGGAATTGACTCTCGCTAGCCTTAACAGTAAATTCTTCTTTTCTCTTTCTGGCATATGAGTCTTCAACCAATAATTAAGAAAGGCTGTTTGTTGGGAATCAGAGGATGGAGTTTTGAATTCTTCAGATTGAGGGTGGGATTGAAATTACATTTCTCCCCCCTTTTTAGCTTCCTTTTTAAATGGAAGTGCTACCATAGAATTTGTTTAAAATTGAAGTCTATCAGAAGGTAGCAAGATACTAGAAGATCACTAGCTCTTCTCTCTCTAGGTTTTTTTGGGTTGGGGTTTTGGGGTTTTATTTGTGGTTTGTTTGTGGGTTGGTTTTTTTTGTGAGCAACAGAATGAGAGTAGGATCACACCTTGCACTCTGTGTTGGCTTCAGTCTTAACATTTTTAGTTTCTTGTCACAGTGACCAGCAAGCCATGAATTGGGTTTTACAAATTACTAGTTCATGCAATGTAGTTTTCAGAGCCTTGCACTTCCCATCTTTCTTCTAGTTCTAATTCTTTGTGTCAAAGACATGCAAAACCAAAAAAGACTGCAGTGTCATCGTGAGCACTGGGAAAGGTTACACCTTGTACAGTGAAAGCATGCCACAGTTACACAAATCAAGGAAACACTACTGAAAAATGCATCAACCATGTACTGCATTTACTAGATTTTCACTGAATAAGCAGTGTTAGAATTCTATAACAAGATGCCTTCAAATCAAAATTACTTTGGAAATCGTTACAGTTTCTTCTCAACAAGAACTTCCTAAGAACAAACCTGTTGTTACTTTCAAGATGAGCAGCTCGAGTGATTCTAATCAAGATCCAAATGCACCTTGTCTGTGCTTTTAAGATTCCTGAAAAGTAAATGAAAACATCTTGTAAATGGGACACTGGTCAAGTATTTTCTTCTTTAAAAAATAAAGTTAGTAAAATATTTTATTAGTTAAATATTTTATTAGAAAATTTAAATCTTCATAAACACCATACTGTCTTTCTGAGACATGCTGCCTTTCAGGAACAGCAACTTTACAACCGCTTGCTCATCAGCCATTGCAAAACTCTGGTTGCTAATCCAGTGCTGACAAGGCATAAAATCTAATAGGGCATTAAACATGCTCAGCTAGGCAACACCCAGTTAAAGGCACATCCAGGAAAAAAACAAGGATACAGGAAAGGCTGTATCACATTGGCACTCGTCTCCATGTACAAATGCTTTCCAGAGACGACATTCTGCACTCACCACGGTCGACTGCCAGCTCTGCTCACAGCTGTTACGCCCGTTCATCTCCAAACTGAGTTACAGCTCAGCTCCTTGATGCTCAGGATATTGGTTTTTCATAATAATTTTTCCAGGAGTTCACTTGGCAGTGTATAGCTTTCCCCACATATGACATCAAAGCACATAAAGATCCATTTGACCTCCCTGTCTTGCTCCCACACGGTTTGAGGTGTCCAAGATGTCAACATAAGATTTCTTGAAATACACAAAAATGAGGCTTAAATTTATTCCTTCTGCTCAGTTGAATAAAGGGGCAGATGGCAACTAGCTTCTGAAGCGCAACACGTCCCAAACAGGAAGAAGTGGGGAAAAATAAAGATTCATTGCTAACTACATAGGAAGCATACCCTATACTCCTTCACGTAATGATAAAGAAGTTGCATTCGTTATCAACACCTGCCTCTGTCTGAAGGAAACCTCCTGGCCCTAAATCAGGCAGCACTGAGGATGAAGTAGAAGCAACATGCAGAAACTCTACTATTCCCCATTGGTCTTTCTAAGAGGCTTCAGAAGCTGCAGTGAACCATGGGGCTGCAATGCTGAGCTCCATCATGGAAGGGAGGAGAGGGTAGAGACCAACCTGTGTTCTGTGAGAACACTAACTTTGTTCAGTCACTCTGTTCAGAAACTGATCAAGTTAGATTTTAAATTAGAGGGTGTTGGGGTTTTTTTTCTTGTTCCTTTCCCCTTTGTGCTAAAATCCTACGCTTACAGTTAAGTTGAACAAGAGAACCCAAAATATGAACCAGCGGCAGGAAACAGTCCTGAAGGAAGGAGGCATCTATGCAAATCCCTTATGACTACAGGAGACACAGAACTGCAACATGATCATCTTAATACACAAACAGCTTTTGCAAGAGATTTACCGTACCATTTCACATGCTCCCTCCTGGAGGAGGCAGTCTCCTGCCTTATTTTCACACACAGCTGCCTGGATGCAAATATAAATGAATTTCTTAAACCTTACTATAGCTGCACATGAATATAAATGTAGCCTCTGAACAGAAAACAATCATTTGACAATAACCAGTGAGTAATAAGCAAGCTTTCAAACAAACACCACAGCAGGCCTCAGTGGAGGGAAAAGGAAGCCAAGAAGTAGTCCCCACATTAACTGGGGGTGTAACTTGGGCAGCACAGTGCTCCTGTGGGCCATGCTGAGGAGCCCGCTTGGAAGGCTCATGGAGCGGGCACACTGTACTGCATATTCCGGAGGTCACACACTCATTAGGATTTTTATCGGCAGAAAAAAATGTGTTAAGACTCCCCTTCCCCTCTTGGTTGCTCATTTCCACCAGCCAGGTTAGTTTCTGCAGTCATAATGAGATCAGAAACAAACAAAACTGACAGAAATGTACCATCCAAACATTCACTAGCTACCACTGGGAAAATCACTTTTGCTGCTTTGAATCAGAACTAAGAAGAAGAAAACTAGCTACTAGTGAGGGCATCACCATTTGGGTACTTGTGAGCGGGACCACGCTGTGGACTGAGTGCTCAGAATGTAAAATACCCATCTCAGGTGTAAACATTTTCTTATCATATTGCAATTTGTGCAACAGTCCTAGTAAGTACTCTTTGGATAAGTAAATATTGTCAATGTGAATGCTGCCTGAGATTACTTTAAGCTCTTGCATTGTTTTCAGATCATGATACTGATCATCCTGTTTTTCTACCAAAAAAATCCAAAACTTTCTTTTCTGAAGTTATTTAATCTTTGAAATGAACCAGGGAAGGAGGGAAAAAGAAAAAAAAAAAAAAAGCGGAAAAGAAAAAAAAAAAGCTTTACTTACATCTGAATTTAATTCCAGAGAGTTGCTTTCAGAAGAGGTCCCACTAGCCACTTGATATTTTTGTACACATAGATAGATGAAACATGGATTTGCAATGTACCCTGCAAGAAAAACAGCAGAAAGTTTCCCTCCCAACAGACACCAGACATAGTAAAAATGTCACTGCTCTATGGTCAACAGAAGTTGATCCAACCAACAAAAGACAGGTTAAATTGAGTAACATACAACAAATCCAAAAAGCTCCAGAAAGTTTAGCTCTCCTCATTAGGTCCCAGAAACCAGGTGTTCTGCCTAAATTTCTCAAGCGGTCCAATCTCCAGGAGGTATCCAAAAGATGTCATTTATTCCCATCAGTACCTAATTTTTGAGAAAGGCAGGATGTTAAACACTACCTTTTCCCCAGTCATCTAGTGCAGTGACTCACACTGGCAACTCCTGCTCAGTAAACCAGTTTGGACGAGTGTGCCAGGATGGGCAACGCTGCCGTCCGTGGAGGCAGTGGAGCAGCGGTACTGGGCTCTGCGCTGCTCCGTACAGGGCAGTGCTGCAGCACCCACCTCACAGCCTTCCAAGCCTCTCATTAGATTTAGCCCTGAATTACCAAAAAACATAAAGGGGAAAAACAGAGATGTCATAGTGTTACGGCTCTATTGCGTACACGCAGCAATTGGGAAAACACTGCCAATTAACCTGAGAAGCACAGCTCTGGTCCCTCAGCAAGCCATGCCTGCAGTGGGATGTGATTCTATCCTACACGCGTCGCTAGTTGGGAATTAAAACAAATGGAAACTAAATTAGTAGTTTGATCTGGAAGAGGCAGAAAGCTGTTGCTGTGAATTTTTAAATTCTATTAAGCAGATTGCTACGGGATGGCCAAGCTAAAAAGCCAACCCATTGAGAAGGTTTTATGTGTATCTTCAGCATTATCTACTTTAATTCATCATTATCTTAAAATAAATAATGGGTATTCCCTAACCTTGCTCCTAAACTTTTCTGAATTGTTAAGAATCTTTGAGAAAGACAGAATCGAGAGAGCCATTTGTCACCAGTTCATATTAAGTTCCCCTACAGAAGAGAATAAATACACAGTAGTAAGGGGTTTGTACAATTTTGTGTTGTATTTCAAAACCAGAAGTGTTCTATAAAACCATTAGATGATGTTAAAAATGTGAACTGTGTTGCAAATACACCATTAGCTGACTGCTACAATATTCCAATTTATTTGATGGCTTAATCCATGCTAAGAGTAGAGATGTGCTGCGAAAAGGTGAGGTGTCATGTATTGAGAGGTACTCTGTGTTCCGTACGGGACAGGTACACGTGGAAGCCCACAAACCCAGGGTGTTCCAGGGGCAATCACGCCCACGGTCACCCATGCGCTTCCCCACGGAGGGCTCCACGGATGGGGACAGGAGATCCACTGCTAGGCTGCAGAGACGGCTAACACCCCCGCAAGACGCACGGAGAGGCCTTCCAGCTGCGAGAGCAGAAAACAAACAGAAATTAGTTCTTCCAGCGCTTGCCGGGTACCCTCAGGGACATCTCTGGGAGGGGGTCAGCATCCCCGCTCGCCGCCACTAACTTGGGTGAAACCCCTGCCAGTTTGCCGTCGGGGCCACGAGTCCCAACGCCCGCGCGGGTGGGTAAGCACACGCCGCATGCACACAGGGCTGTAAACCACGCACCTCATGGCTGCTGCCACGCAGCGCACGCTGCCAGCAATACTGAGGGCGACGGGCCCCCTGCTCTCAGGGCCTCACCGCTGCAGGGCCCTCAGCACCCCGCCATCGCTCCGCTGCCTTTTTTCCATACACGTCACACATTTAGCACAGAAAACGTTTATCTGCCATGTAGATAATGATGTCAGCGGCCCTACGAGGGCCACTCTGCTCTGCCCTCGCCGCTCAGGTGAGATCAGGCGCTCACCTCCCGCGGCCGGAGCCGTTCCCATTCCCTCAGTCAGGGCGGGCCTGTGTGAGGGCGGGCCTGAGCACAACACGTCTAACCCTTCTCCTCACGTCGGTTACGTTTCCCTCAACATGAGCCCCTCAGCGCCGTGCCCCGCTCCGCGGCCCGCCCTGAGGAAGGGCCCGGCCCGGCCCGGCCTGGGTTGGGCGCTCAGGCGCCCCGGGGGCGGCGGGAACCTGGAGGGCGCAGAGCGGCCGGACCGGTTCGGCTCGGTGCAGGACAGGGCAGACCCAGCCCCAGCCCCACCGGAGCCGCGCGGCGAACCGGGCCCTTCCCTTCCCCACCCCACCCGGGTCCCCGTGCGATGGGGAGGGGCGGAGATGGCCGCCGCCTGAGGTGCCCGCGGCGGCGCGGGAGGCCGGGGAAGGTTCCCTCGGCACACGGCGAGGAGGAGCGCGGAGGGGCAGCGGCCACAGCAGGTGGGTTCCTGGGCGAGGAGGGGCTGGCCCGAGCGAGAAACCACCGCGGGGGCCTCTCCCTACCCGGGCGTCCCCTCACAGCCCCCACTCCCCGGCCACCGCTCTCCTCAGCCCGGCGGGGGGCCGGGGCCCTGCAGAGAAGAGAAGCCCGCCGGAGGTGGGGAGGGCCGAGGGTGCCCGCGGAGCCCCCGGGGAACCCCTTCGGGGACGAGGGAGGTAGCGGCGCTGACAGCCCTCGGCTGCTGGCAGGAGCGTGTCGGGGAAGGCGTCTGCGCCGGGACAGCGGACACGGGTCCTGCCGGTGCCGCGGGATGAGGCAGCTCCGGCAGCGGCGGTAACGCCTCTGCCCCTCGGCCCGGGGCTCCGCACAGCGGAGGAGAGGCCTCGCCGGGGTACAGGTGATTCTGCATCGCAGTAAAATACAAATGGATCTGAGGGATCGCGTACATGGTATGACCCTGCTTTGCACGCAGATTTCCTTCTTTCTGCATAAACAAGTACAAGAAGACAGAATACACACAGAAGGCTGTTTTAAGTCGTACTGTAAAATGCGTTCGGCTTTAAAGGATGAAATGTAGTGGTGCAGATGAAGAGGGAAGTGGCAAGCCCAGGCTGGCTTGTAACTGAGTAGCGTGGATACATCTCCGGTTGTACTGCCAAGTACCTCTAATTGTTCTGCTTTTCAGGAGACACTAACTCAACTGCTCACTAGCTCTGGTGAGCTACTAATAAAATGTGTCTATGTAAATACAAGTGAATCACTGTTAACAGAGATCCTAAGAGGTGATTCCTTTTTACAGTTGGCTTCTCAGCTTTTCTCTGCTGTTGCTGAAAATGCTGACACCATCCTGCTTCTTTAGGGAAGAGAGAAGAAAGCATATACAGCTTTGTCTAATACATCTTGCTGACATACACAAAGCCATCCTGCATTCAATTTCCTTAGGAATTAACACATGGAAAAGAGTTGTCATAAGGAAACTTAAGGAAGACCAAGAGAAGACCAGCTGTTCTGAGGTGTCTATCTTTGTAGCGCTTACATTGCTAAAGGATGAACAAAAAATGCCAACTAATGAGGCATGTGTGCTTTGTATTGCCACAGGGTTCCAGGATTTTAGCACCTAAAAAGGATTAGTTGGGTTGATGCTTTTTCTGTTTTCAGGATATTTCTGCAGTCTTGATATAGATTCTATGAGTGTAATGAACTGTGAGGCCGTACGGTAATATCTCCTGTGTCTTGTATGATTTCTGTCCTATGTGGTTATCAAATTTCTTCAAAATATGTAGGAGCTCTGAAACATCCATCCCTCTGCCCAGCTGGACAGAGAGACCCTGGTGCTTTCTGAAGGAAAGGAACACAGTCAACCTTACTTCAACTTTTCCTTATGAAAGTAGCTAGAAAAGTAACTTAGATCTATGTTGACCTTTTAAGTCTCAAGAGAATGTAATTTGTAGAAGATAAAATTTAGGTGTGTCTTGACAATTTAATGATGTTTTAGTGAAACTACTCTTCATCAGGAGCCTGGAAAATTCAGACGTAAATCTGGTAGTTGCTATAATAGAGAATTAACTAATTGGTAAAGATACCCCAGAAATAAATTTTTACAAAGTTTTTTTTTCTTCTTCTTTTCAGATACGAAGCACTGTGCTCTGTGATATTTATTTTGCTGGTTCTTACTACTGGAGGATGGCTGCTATGCTCTCTGAAAATTGTTCTGGTCAGTACCACTACACCCAGGTGAACCAACCTTTTGAAATCAGCTGCATGTTGCTCCTGATTATGCTTGGAAAAGTGTTCCTTGATTTCTTCATGTTGCAAGTTAAGCAAAAAAACGTGAAAGTTAGTTTTATGGGATACTTTTGTGTTTCACTGGCACTTCTCGATTTCACGCTGCTGCTGAGTATATTTTTCATTTTCTATTTTGAGGACTTTGCGCTCTGGGGCATGCGATTTACGAAGTACCACATTTGCCTGTTCACTCAGATAATTTCTCTTACCTACGGTATTTTGCATTACCCAGTATATCTTGTGGCTGGTCTGGATTATTTCATGACTATAGCCCAAACCTCTCAATTTCCTAAAAGAAGTCAGAGATTACTTTATGTATTTGCTGTGGTTGTTATATGGATTTCAGGGTTTTTTTGCATTCTGAAAGTTCCCGCTATCCATGAAGAACTAGAAATTCAGAACCATTTTTCTCCTTATCAGTGTCCTCTCTATGCCAGTGCGCAGAGCTACTCAGTCTCACGTGCCATGGTGCTACTCATAGGCACGGCTCTCCTGGCTTGTCGGAAGGAAGTTGTAGCCATGCTGCTGTCTGTCAGGGTGGTTTCCTTTGCCAGCCAGCCTGTTCTGATGTTCTCCTACGCGTCTACCCACAACGGCACTTGCTTTAAGTGGCAGCTCCTGACCAGACTCCTCATCTGTTTTCTTGGCACTTGGGCACCTTTTGTTGTTCTTCAAATTATCGTTTTGTTTCTCGGTGCTCAGATTCCAGCCTACATGGAGATGAACGTTCCCTGGCTGTACTTCATCAACAGCTTTCTCATCGCAGTAGCATACTGGTGTCGATGTCATGATGTTGAACTGACAGAAGAGATGTGGACTACAGATCCATTTGTCAGCTGGAAATTCTGCTTTATGCCATTTAACAATGAAAACACAGAGCCAGCTGATAAGCCAGGCACAGTAATTGTGATCTGCTAATGAGCTGCTGACTGAAAGGACTGCAAATTAAGTGCTGCACAACAGAAGCGTGTACTCTGACGTTCTGTGACTGCATCCTTACAGATAATACAAGGAAACACCTCCACAGCTACAACCCATGGAAATGATTTAATTCTACCACTATTGTAATGAATATGGCACCAGAGCGTGGGACACGCACTTCCACGCTGTGTTCCAGTGGGCACTGAGCACCTGCCAGGTCAGAGAAGGTAACTTGAAAGTACAGGTTTAAGAAAAGACCACTACTTAGAGTTTAATTGAAAACTTGGTGTTTTTTTAATGTTTATTACTAGAGTTTCATACTTGCTGTAAATGGAGCGATCTCAGGTTTTATAGTACAAAATGCAATAAAGTCTCCTTGAAAGCTGGAGCCGTTTTATCAGTTACGTACATGTCTTTGCCTACTGTCAAAGGTTCAAACAACTTCCATGGCTTTGTGAAGTGTATTTTCCTGTTAAAGCGTGACTTTTTTCAGTTTGATTTAAGAGTTGCCTGTTTAATGAGAAAAATTGTTCTAGTTAATGGAAAGCTACAACTCCTGCAGAAGTACAAACTTTGTTTACGTAGTACAAAAATAGTGCAAGATGTGCAACTTCCACAACTCCAGGAAAGGTGGTGATGTTTATTTCTTGCCACTATTCTAATGTATATATGTGCATATTAAAAATTAATTACAATGTATAGCAAGTAACCTTGTTGCTTATTGCTGTCATAAATACATGCCCAAGGTTAAAGAATGCCTTAAATGAAAATAGAATTTATTTTGAAGCCAAAATTACTTTGAAATTAAAATAGTTAAATTTGTGGAAGTGTCATGGTTTAACCCCAGCCGCTAACTGAGAGCCACACAGCCGCTCTAGCAGCAAAAATGCTCTATTAATTTTCAAATTCTTACAAGTTTTATGAAGGTCTTGATTGAATTTTTAGAAGAGAAATAAGTGATACACAACCAAAACAGACAAATGGAAGTAGCATTTATTTCTGAAGCACTGAACTCACAATACAATGTTGTATTGAAATAGAAACTATTAAGTAAATGATGCTGCAGGTTGGTTAATCATCCACTCAGACCCACAGGGAACAATGATACTGCACAAGAATACTCATTAAGAAAAAATCTGCAGATAACAAAAGGTGCAATTACAAGCAAATTTAAGCAGCATAGTATAAGGTGCTTTGTTTCAGCATTTATATGATGAATTTATCCATTAACAGACAGATTAAAGAAATTTCACTTCTACAGATCATAACAAATGAGAGAATCTAAAATTCATTCACATGCTAGTTGGTAACAGGAAAGTGCTTTTTAAAAAAAAAGATTCACAAAGTGAAGATCATATTTTTACATAGTTCACCATGTGCTCTTCAACTGTAAAATTTAATTTGGGGGTTATAATTTACATTATTAAATATCAATTATAGATGTAATTGCAGAATTTAATGTTATGTGGGCTAAAATTTCTTATAAACGAATATTCCAGTATATCACTCCATAAGAATACACAATCACATCTCAATCATATATCTTAACATTTCTGCAATATATTGAAGTCCGATTATCATCCTGATTTATTACTTCACCCCACATAGTGCTTCTTTCACCCACAGTCTGTGGTACATTTCTTTGAGGTTTCAGTGATGTAATCAAAAGGACATGAGCATTTTTAAGTAGTAGAAAATGGTTTTGGGAAAAAAAAAGTCTGTTAAAAAGGCCATCAAAAGGATAGTAAATGATCAAAAACTGAATTTTAGAACTAGTGCAATAAGAGGAGACAATGCTTAGCAATGTAGGCTGAAGTGTTTGGCACCACAAATTATTTCATCCTTTATGCTGGAAATGTATTTGGAGGAAATTCTATTTCCATGTTCAAAGTAGGAAAGCACGTGCAATGTTAACTTGAAAAACAACCTTAAATAATCACTCCCTGCTCTCTCAAATTGTAATTGCTGTTATTGAGTGCTTGAGATGCTATAGGATAAACCATGTCTAAACACAATTTTTTGACACAGCATTTCTTCAGGTTTTATATAAATTGGACACCCACTGAAATGGGGTTGACAAAATATTTACAAAACCTAATTCCATTTAAAAACCAGCAAGTATCTCAAATATAGTAATGCACCAGGCATTTCAGAAGATCATGAAATAACTAATCCCTACAGACTCGGCAGGGAAGGGAAAATTTCTAATTTAAAATTCATTTAACACCAGATGAAGGCAAAGTTATTTTTGAGAACATACATTTCAGATGCTTCTGTGGTGCGGGGTTAGTCTCACCCTTCTGATTCATTAACATATTCAGAACTGGAGCTGCAAGAAGTTGGGTAAGGCTGCTGATATATTTTATTCAGCAGTGTGGTTCAGCTTCTCAACCCGTAATTGACGTTTACACAACTTCATCTACCCTGACTTGGCAGAACTTCGATGGTTGCTGCAGTGCTTCTAAAGCCATTTTAAGTTCTTGGAATTTTATTTTTACAGGGAAGGCACAACCTGCAGCCAAAGCAAATATTAATGCACTGATGTTACATACATCACTGTATTACTATCAAGTTTGTTCTACCACGCTCTTTGGGGAAAAGCGCCAAAGACCACCAACCTTTGGGCTGTCGCTACGCCCACCCGGAGGAGATGGCGGCACTACAGGTCTTCACAGAGCATCCAACTGTGGCGTCTGAGCCTGTGAAGTAACTATTTTAAAATACATCAACAGTAGCTATCTTTGTAAGCCCATTTTTATCCCTGACTTTTTATGGAGGGCGATACCAGAAGTGATCTTTAGCTTATCACCCTCCTAACAACTCTCTCTGTACGGTTTTTTATCTGGTGCTTCTGGGAAGTCCTGACACTGAACCTCAAGCCCAGCTGGACAACCATAAACCATCGCCCTGCAGAAACAGGTTACAGTTTCACTGCCAGATGGAAAGAGGAGAGAAGATAGGCTAGGAAGGTGGTAGTATCTGGAATAACAACTACAACCACTGCTTCATCTCCTCTGTACATTACTACTTGTGCTGCGCCAGCAACTAATGGCTTTATACCCTTCAAATACTTTACAGTCTAATTCTTATAGGATTATTTGATATTAACAGTAACAGGGGCTAGAGTGTTAACCCTTTATGAGAAACTGCTGTACTTTCCTCATATAAAGAGGCCCTTAAAAATCAACATTGATTTTAATGAGATATTCTGTGTTTTCAACTTGAAATAGAAGTATTTGGCACTCATTAATAAAACCCTTCATTCCTTACACACACCTTTCCTCATCAGTACTGGTTTGCTAATGCTGTAACACAAAGACTACCTAAAGAGGAAGCTGGGCGTGCAGAATATCTCATCGTTCTTTCAAACATCAGCTTTGCAAAAAGCTGCCGGAGGATGGCAACATCCTGGTTGCCAATACAGTAGCCAGGTAGTGGGGGACAATGCGAGGCTTCCACAGGTTGACCTGACTTCACCCACAAAGCAGGTATGCCTTGTGAATCAATTTTATTTGTGCTTCTAGCCTAACCCCATCATCAGCACGCATACCCTGATGTAGTGCCTATGAACAATACTACAAGCCTTTCAATGAGCCTACATAACAATACACTGCTTTTTTGCACAATTAAAAACTCCGTAAGTGTTATGTATTGCACTTAAACAATACTTATGATCACTATTCTGTCAATGTACAATTGTGCTCAAATTATTACTCTTTCTAGATGGGAAAAAAAAAAATCTCTTTAGATCTCCTTTTTTCTAACTCCTTACCATACACAGTCATTTTGGATAATTCAGCAGGAAGCTAATACATACTGGAAGTTTAAAATTTTTTAATGTGAAATCTGCTCATAACACTGACCCCCAGAACTGTGCTTCGCAAAAGTTAGATCAATGGTTACAAAAGCTAGACTATAAGCTTACTACATACCTTCAATTATAAGCATATTCACACCTCTGAATTTTGTTTTTTTCCTTCCACTTAGCTGTAAGAGATCAGTAAATAATACGCACATCCTCCATGTGAATGAGCAGGTATGTGTAAGTTTTAATGTAGAGGTTACACAGACCTGCACAGCAGCTTCGGATGGGAGCCTCGAATACAGGTGGAAGTGCTGACCATGAGACCCAGACACAACATGCTCCAGCCAACACTGCTGACACCCAACGGGGCAAAAAGAACAGTTACAAATCTTTACGGAGAGGAAAACAGCAGGTGATAGAGCTCCTCTCAAGTTAGGAAGGTGGTAAAATCAAATCAGCCGGATTCATATGGATTAGGATAATGTGTCCTAACTGCTTTTGTATTCGGTCTATGTGCCAGGCTCGGGCTGCAGGGTACAGGCGGCCCTCAGCTCTCAAACCACGTTAAGGACAGCTCTTTGAAAAAGAAAGTCGACGTAACATCTACACAGCAGGCACTTATCTGTACCACAATTACCATCTTTTTTAAACATCACTATTTGCAAAGTCATCCAGTGGATTTAACTACATAGAACCGGTAGGGTCTAAATTCCTTTAAAATTAACTTAATTTAGGCTTAGCTTAACTGAACTAAGCATTAAATGATTTTAAATTTCTTTCTCCTCACAGTATTTTCTGTCTGAAACTACAGCTCACTGTACAAGAGTGACTTAAAAATTAGTTCACTATGAGCAATTATTAACACTTTATATTGAAATTACACATTTATAGCTCTGTTCATACCTGTTCCACTCAGCATTCAACAGAAACAGGACATTTAAAACAAAATACTTTAAAAAGTTAGTTTCTCTCCATCTCTGATAAATTAATTTTGGTGAATGTTAAATAAAAGTGTCCTAAATTGATTCTTTTTCAAAGTCATCTGCAGTCTAGAACAACTGATGAGTAAAAGTCTAGTTAATGAGTGACAACTATAAATCTAAATATATGCTAACAGGAAATCTCTATGCAATACTGGTAAGAAAATAATCCTGTAAGCTTTTATACACATGCTTAATTTTAATATGAATAGCCTCCGTATAACCAGAACAACTACTCATGTTATAAATTTTGCAAATAATTAGACATCCACACTATCAGGACTCACAGTACAGCTGTCACTGAATTCTTTGATCACTTAGAGCTATACATTTGTCAATGCATTAAGAAATTGCTTAAGCTATTGCTCTGTAAGTCTCTGCATTGTGATACTAAAATGAGAGCGGTCACCTGAAACAGGCATTGGTTTTAACTGATATGCCAGGCAGTGACACACTACAACCAGCAAGGCCCCACTACATAAACTTCCACTCAAACCACACTTAAGAAAGGGTTTTATACCTGAACATTTCCTTACAGCTAAGAGCAAGATAAAGAAGTGATGCAAAAAGCTGTTGTAACCCTGCTGAAATACTTGGTTTTATCCCAATCCTTTCCTCTTGCTGCCACATCTGCAGTTATGACGGACTCCATCTGTTCTATCCAAAAGGCTGGATTCCCACTTGTGATTTGTCCAAAAAAAAGTTAGGGGAAAAAAAAACCCAACCTGCTTTCACAGGTAAGAAATAAGGAAATGGATGCTTGCAGGACAAACCTTCTATTTGAGATATCTCACTGAAACAAATCTAGCAAAGGTTTTACTGTCCATCAAGAAAGTCATTTCTGGAAAAAAAATACGATGGATTAATGCGTAAAGAATGGATTTACAATGCAGTCTGTTTAAAAACCCTTCATACGTTCTCTTGTGATTCAAGACAACTGGCAGTTTAACTTAACAAGATGGTTATTTTTTATTCTCTATGTAAGCAAGATGATAAAGTCTTATGAATGTGCCAGATGTGAGGCAATATGGGTTGGCTGGGAGAAGTTAGCAATTCCCTGGCAATGCATGTTTTTGAATAAGGAGCAGCCTGGAGCTCCCAGAGCACATCAGTGGAGGTGGCCGAGTTTCTTTGCTGGAGTTCTCTGCTGCAAAGCAGGGCCGCTGAGTGGTACGAGCCAGATCAAGCAGGGGAGACTGCATACCCATTTTGATCATTCCAGTGCATTTCTTTAAAACCCCAAATAAATTCTGAAGCTGAGACAAGTGTAATAGTTATAATTCTATTGGAAGAAATCTTGACAGTCACATTCAGCCCAGCAAGAGGGTTTTGCCCTGAGCTAATGCTGCAGTTTACATTAAAGAGTGGGGTAGGATGGAGACCAGTGGAGAAAAATGACGGGAAAAAGCCATCCAACGTATCTCCCTTTTGAGCTAAGACCTACAGCGTCCTGTGTTCTTTTCTATAGGAATTGAAATATTGCAGGGATTACCGTGACATGTAGCCCACAACAGCAGCAGTCTGAATACAGAATACAAAACTCCAGTAAATAAAGCTAATGAAAAAGATTTCTTGTAGACACATCCAGTGGGGGCAAGTGTTAAAACCCAGCCAATTAAAATCTGCAATACTTCCTCTTTTGCAAGAGGGTCTAGCTTAGTTGGTGGGGAAAGCCATGGGAAATGTACTATAAGCCTGGGAAAACCTCACTATCCTGAATAGAAACAAATGATTGGTATGCAAAATAGTTCTGGAGAAGTATTACTTCAAGTATTACATATTGCTTTTTTGAGTAATTCAAAAGCTTCTGAAGTAAACTTCAGTTGCACTTGGAAGTTTTCCAACTTCCTTTCATGTACAGGTGTAATTCTTTTAAAACTTATTTTATTGACACAGCTCTACCTGCAAACACTTCAATCCACATGCATTTCTATCAGTACAGGTTAGTATAACTGTGCCTGCTTTTTAGTACCTGTTTAATGCCAAATCAGTGAAGGAGAAAAAAACTTCCAATATGCATAAGGCCCACATTCTTAGTTGCTGCATTCATGAATATTGGAAACATAACTCACTATCTGTGGCTCTCCTAAAACCACAGGAGATGTAGTGTACCAGAAGAACCAGAACAGATGTGCATTCACCAGGTCTACTCCAAGCTCCTGGCATCTGCCAGTGATTGTGTCCGAGAGTTGTATATGAACACTAGCTGTAGAAGGTCTCCTGAAAGCTGTCTAGTAAAGCAAAATTAAAACAGCCGTGAAATTCTCACGCATGTGTAACAACACTGTGATTAACTGCAGGTCTAAATAAGACTCGTAACATAAGTCCACATTTTCAAATACGCCTCAAGCTGTTATCAAATCACACTGACGTATACCTACTTTTTACATTGCCAAAGAACAGTACAATTAGAAGACAGATTAAAAATTAGCCAGTGAAATTTTCATATAAAAATAATAAAACTTTAAGACAAAAGCCAAAGGATAAATATCTAAGATATCTTTAGTCTTCAATTAGCTCATCAAAACAGAACACATCCTTTAGAACATATGTTACAGATATGCTACATGGTGTATCTTACAGAAATGCTACAAATGGGAACCTACTGTCTCCATCATTTGAATATCCTTCAAATGAACATTGCCAAACGTTGAGCCTTCAACTAAGAAGTTTATTTGACAACAGTAACTGAAGACAGAAAAAACGGTATTAGAAAGTGCTTAGCAACTTCCAAAATAAACCCAGACATCAATTAATTGTCTAAAGCCTTTGGTGCCATTTGGATAAGGGCTCTCACCACATACTAGCACGTAACAGCAATGGGTTGTCCTAACTTGGAGCTTCAGTGGTTAATATAAATATTAATAAAGTCTGCTGTTAGTAGGCTCAAACAGTTGTAATTAAAAACAATGATTGTAATGTTGATCTCTGGAAGATAAAGGCAGAAAGTCTGTTAATAGAAGCAAAGCAATAGTCTAAAAGAAAACAAAGTACAGATTTTTCTGTAATCCAAATTTACTCTTTAAGGTCATCAGTTAAATAATATACATATTAATCTACCTGCCATAAACCTTCCTTTCAGCCAGTGTATGTGCATTGACTTCTTTTGATCTAGGTCAGCAATTTTCAAAATTCAGATCAGTTCCTCTTCTTTTCAGGAATACTTTAGGGTACCCTGAATAGCTCCCTACACAATCATATATTATGCATTAATTTGCATAAAATACAAAATACATTATTTGCAGACACACACGCATATTTAATTCAAATATACACAATGATTCTATGAGCACACATGCCCTTCTCTCCCTATACAAGAGCTCAGGGATTTAGGTCTGTACATAAGGGAGTGGAGCTGCAAAAGGGCGGGAACAGAAGGTACAAAATACATCCATGAACATCCGTACGCAGGTGATGGGGAAGCAAAGGCCGAGAAGGTGCTGCTGCCTCAGAGCCCAAGCAGCTTCGGAGGGCGTCAGTAACTGGGGAAACACGTGTTTGTTCCACATAGAGAGTGAGAGAGGGGAATACAGAGAGAGACACTAAAAGCCCACCGCCTAGGTCTGCAGCATCCATGTCAAAATCTGGAGAGGGACAAAGCAGGGTCCCTAGAGACTGCTTCCAGAGTTGCCCAGTGGTGGCACTCCTCCTGCCCACCTGCAGCTCCAGGCTCCAGCACTGCAGCAGCGGCTGCTCCTACACCCAGCTCAAAAGACCTCACTGAGCAACTCACCATGCTCCTTCCTCAGACTACTGCAAGCCCAGCTCACGCTAGCCAGTGGACAAATAAAAGGTGCACAGAAACTTCCAGTGAGGCAATGGGAATGCACTACAGGGAAAGGCAAGTTAGAAGAGGTATCAAGAAAAAGAGCATCTGAGCTATGCTATCCCTTCTGTACCTCCATAAAGTACATTTGTCTCAACGTGAGCTAGTTCTGGCTGCACTTTTCAGTCCCTCACACCCAGACATTTGGGAACCCGCACCCCGACTGTTCTCGCACCTTCTCAGGATCCACTCTGAACTGCCCACTTGAGAACTGCTGGTCTAGTTTAACTAGCAGCATGTGAAACCACAAACCTAACAACTTAATGCCCTCTTAATGCATAGCAGCATACAAAGAGTAAAGTAACATGTGCTTCAGTAACCTCTGGCAAGAGTGTCATGCCATCGCATTTCAGTAGCCTGATGATGAGGACTTTGATGAGACATCTACATGGTTTATAGCATTTCCAGACTTCAAGAAAATACTACAGTAGCAGAGATGAAGGTAAGCCTACACCAGGAAAACCAGCTGCCAATCTACTCCTTAGAAACAATTTGCTCAAGACTAAAAGAAACTCAGAGAGCACAACTAAATGCATAGCATTTTACTGTTATTAGTGCTTCCACAGGGTCTGTGGACACTTCTGTTATTTCAGTCCAAAAACTGCTGTATGTGGGGAAAAAATCTTTCAGAATACAGCAACACAATTTAAATGGTATTTAGATTGGGGCGGGTGCTGGAGTGTTAATCTTAAACCTATAAGATAAAGTACACGTCAGGGAATATTTAACCTATCACAGCATGTTTCACCTCATGTTTTTCCATGAACTCCCACTTCAACTCAAAGTATTACTCAGGCTTTACCATGAACCTATTAATTGTTGGAAACTACAGAGGACTACCTGGTATAATCAAAGGAACATCTTTATGTGGGGAAATTCCCATATATTTAACAAAACATCACAGTAACACTCATGCCACAGTGAAGATGTTGGCATATTACTGTCAGTTCTGTCACTGAGAAACTGTTGTATAAACCCTCATGTCCACCCCCTAGGATTCTTTCAATGAATTGATACGTGCACAGATTTTCAATGCAGGTCCAAGCTTAATATTCATTGCACTCATAAGGTGATCCTCCTTCAACAAGAGGAGAGCTTGTCCATCAATTTCTTGTGCTCTAAATTCATCCGCAATATCTTGACAGCCTACAAGGCAACAGAAAAAAATAATTACTAGGTTAGAAATGTGCATTCTTAGATGCAATAACTCTGTCTATGCTAGAGCTTTTCAGCTACACAATTTCCAGTGCTCATCCCTTTAGTTTGTACAACCAAAGTACTTGCAGTAGTTCAATATTATGATGGGAACTTCCGAGATAATCTGAAAGTAATTTTTACTACAGCCTCTAATTACACTGTAATTATTGGAAAATTATTCATTAGAAAATTCAAGTCCTAGCATTTTACTAAGAGGAACAATCGCCATGATCTCACAATTGGAAGGGACTGGCAAAATACCACTGAAATAACAACCAAGAACATAACTCAAGTGGGTTCTTTCCGGCAATAAAGATATGCGTATTCTACTGCTATGTACAACTCAGTGAGAAAATTCACACAGCCACAATTTCCAAAAAGTGTTAATTCCATCTATATGGTACAACCAACACGTTAAGTAAACAGAATTTTGATTTATGGGCTTTAGCATAACTGTGTAATGAAGACGTTTATCATTACCTGAATGAATAGTCTATACACAGCAGTAACTCACTTCACAAGAGCAACTGTAAACTAGTTGGATTTTTTTTTTTTAATAAACTCTTTTTCTGAACGTGAAATAACATGGTCTCAGGTTATTGAGGCCTACAACAAAAGAAAGAGGACTCTTCATGGGTTGGACTGTCACAAGTAACTGAGGGCCCCTTTCCACTGAAGACCACTGGGGAAACAAAAGGTTCCTCAAACGATGTTGTGGACATCTGTTAAGCAGAAACAGTCAGATATGCCTGGCTGTATGGCAGCTGTTACATGGAAAAATGTCTTTTAACAATGTGAATAACAGCACTCATTGTCAGTTGTTTATTTGAAGCTTCTTTCCCCATAGCCATGTCTTTCATGGGTTTTATATATTTATATTCTCAACCCAGTGGTCTCTCCATCTGTTTCAGAGCCTTTCAGACACATTTTAATTTGTGCTCCACCTTCCATTCCTGCTTTCAATTATTCCTCAGTTAAGCCTATTATCCTGGTTTCAGCTGGGATAGAGTTAGTTTTCTTCCTAGCAGCTGGTATAGTGCTGTGGTTTGGATTTAGGATGAGAGTCATGTTGATAACGCACTGCTGTTTGTAGTTGTTGCTAAGTAATGCTCATACTAAGTCAAAGACTTTTCAGCTCCCCATGCTCTGCCAGGGAGGACAAGCACAAAAAGCTGGGAGGGGACATAGCCAGGACAGCTGACTCAGACTGGCCAAAGGGATATTCCATACCACATGATGTCATGGTCTGTATATAACCAGGGGCGTTGGCCAGGGAACAAGCTGGGCACTGGTCAGCAGGTGGTAAGCAATTGCATTGTACATCACTTGTTTTGCATATTCTTTTATCATTATTATTTTCCTTCGCTGTCCTATTAAACTGTTTTTATCTCAAACCACAAGTTTCACTTTTTTTCCTGACTGAATCCCTCATCCCACTGAGGGGGGGAGTGAGCGAGCAGCTGTGGAGTGTTTGGCTGCCTGCTGGGTTAAAACCACAACACAGATTTTTTTTTTTGGCATTTTTATATTTTCCCCTGTTCTAAAAGTATACTATTACAGAGACATGAAAATACTGTGAAGAACTTCTTTTCCAAGCCAGATGAGAGCAATTAACTAATTTAGTGTCCTGTTGTGTGTTCAGATTTAAATTCTATAAAGGATAGTCCAATTTCCTCATGGATTTACAAGTGTGTAAGAGATGAAACGTGGAAGGAAGTATCAACATCAAAACCTTCACTCATTTGGATTATTACTATGTAGTGGTTGTAACATTAAAGGTTGGAAAAGGTTAGTTTTTCACAAAGAATAAAGTATGATTTGTTTTCTTAATTTGTTAAACAGACCATGCAACAATTAGCTGCCATTTCATTAAGGTAAAAATTAAAAAATAATTTGAGAAGAGAAAGGTCTTATGGAATTTTATTGTAGCCTCTGACTACACTTCTAAATGTGTGTAATTTAGGTTACAACTGTATAAACTACAATCCCAAAAGTAAAACAGTTACTCTGTAGCAGCTGACTAACATTTAATCAGAACTAAGGACTATTTTCCATAGAAATTAAAACAATGCAGCTTTAATACATGATAAACTCCCAGTTCTTGGGCATAATTTATTGTAACAAGAAATTAGAGTGGTATCTTTTGGAGAAAACAAATTGTTTTGTCACAAAGAGTATTTATATAGCCACAAAAGCCATTAAAATATTTTAGTGCTTGCATGTGTTCCATAACATTTACTTTTAATATTTCTGGTGCAGCCCAGCTACAAACTGTACCACAATCAGAGAACATTCTTCAGGAGTTGTCAAAGAGCTCCTGGAACAATCTGCCAATTCCAGCTACCAAGTGAAGATAATGCTGCTGGTAACATGAAGTAAAAAAAAAAATCTTATGACAAGTGACCACTCTCAGGAGGGTTTGACAGCTCTAACATCATCATAAAGGTTCTTATTTATGTGTTGACAACAAAGTGTCTGTCAGTCAAGTACTAAGTCAGTATTTCTATCACTGTATGTCTGACTTGAGACCTGAACGTGGTGATTATCAGACTACAGCATTTACAATGAAGCTGAGAGATCAAAGGAAGTTTCTACACTTAGGAACAAAAGCTGTTCTATTAAAATAGATAATTCGTTGTTGCTGCAGGCTTTTTTCTTTAAGCAGGACATGAAGCATTTCCATGCAACTTCTGCTAAAATAACTTTGATCAAAGTCATTTTGGAAAAGCAAAGGATGAAAGCTGAATGTATTTCAGTTCCCTCATCCAACCACACACGTGGGTATACTTAAGCACTTTTGCAACTGGCTGTTGTGCAATAACTTAGCTAAAAAAAGAATGTGAAGCGAGTGAAAGACCATTAATCTGGCAACTGAAGAAAGAAAGGAAGAACAACTCTGCTGGGGCTTAAACTCTTGCTGTCTCTTCCCCCCAGAAGAAAGAAGTAACAGTAGAAGTGTCCTACAACCTTCATGTCTCCAAAAGACTCCTGAGGAATTGAGGAAAAGCCTGACAAGGACACTTGACCCCACAGTTAGATCTGAGCTTAGACTCTATGGAGAAAGCTGTAAAGCAAAACGGATGTCCCTAGCGTTTATGAAAAGCTGACAAATCACCGTCTCCTACAACATGGCAGATAGTCTGCATAGACTGCACTGATATACTGCAAAATAGCATAATGAAAGTAAATTATATTATTTTTTGTATTATTCAACTCTGACAGCATATAAAAATATTTTTCAAGAGAGTGGTTTGAGACTATATTAAACAGAATAACCCCAAAATTGCTCAAAACCTGAATGTAGCTATGTAACAATAAAAATTCTGGCAGGTTGTGAATATGATTTTAAATACCTATTGAACTTTTATTAAAAAAATATTTCAGAAAATAGGCCCTAATATGGATGGGAATGAGTAATTATAATAAATCTTCATTAAATACAGAGAAATATAAAGTTTATTTATAGCCAACGATTATCTTGTTTACAGAATACAAAAAAACATCCAGATCCAGCAGCTGGTGAAATATTCCCAAAGCAAAGGTTTCAAAACAGAAACCACATTTTAAGAATAATAATTTTGTTTTCACACTTGCAAGTGAATTATGCTTATGTGGTACTTTCAAATTTTCTAGGACAGGAACTATCATTTATTCTTTTGCAGAACCTAGGATCAGGAAGTTACTGAATTAACTAGACGCTCCAATCTATAAACATATCTATATTGCTGCTGGTTTGAGTTGCTATGTTCCAGTACCACAGCTGAAGTACAGGAACAGGAATGACCATGTCTTACACCAAAGGAGCTTTGCTTGCTCTTACAGACATCACCGCAGGTTCCCAGAAGCAGATAATGTAACCTAATTGCAAGTTACAAACTATCAAAAGAAAGGTACCTCAAGGATGACTTTTACTGATTTAAGACATGCCTTACTCAATTCTTCGCCTGAGCTACTGTATAAAAGATAATCAGTCATAACCCATGTGTATAACTTAGCAACGAAGATACATTCCTTACAGGTTTTTAGCTAATGGGATACACAGCAAAATGGTTTAGCATACTAGAAAAACTAGAAAATTGGGAACAAACTTAACCTGGGTTTCAACGCTTTGACGTTACATGGGTAAGCAACAAAAATTCTTGTATGACTGCTATTATGGACACCTGCCTTGCTACCTGGAAGGATGGTAGTATCTGATCCTTGGGAAAGAGTAGGCAGTGAAACTTTAAAGCTTATGATAGTTAGGAAGTGATAAATAAATGTCAAAATAACCTGAAGATGATATAAAGGTAACTGTGAATATTAAGCTAAATAAAAGATTTGTAAATAAAGACAAGTAAGATTATTTTTTTTCTGAGAACAGACTGTGTCTACCAGCATGCAAAGTCTATATGCAGAAGTTCTCTGCATTTCAGTTAAGCAAAGCTATGCAAAATAAAGCTTAGCTTTATAGAAGAAACTTGCTTGTTCTTTTTTAATGACTTGTATCAGGATAGGCCTTTCAAATTTTTCACTTGTATAAAGGGAAATAACTCTCTTGCTTTTCAGTAGAAAAAGCAGCAAGGAAGGAAGGAAGAGAAGAAAGGGCTGTGAAAGGGAGGAAGTGTGTCTGACCTCTCCACTGAACTCTTGAGAGAAGTCAGAGTGAAGGGAGGAACAGCTCTAATCCCCATCAGCTGGGATGCAACAGCAGAAGTGGGACTAGTTCTGTCAGCAAGGTATTTGTGCTGAAGGAACAAGCAAGAGGAAACAAATCACACTCCAGTTTCTAACGAGTACACTAGTGTTAGTGTTACGTGTTACCACGCCACTACCTCCTCACACTGATGCTAAAAAGCAAGGAACTTTAGTGTTCAAAAAAAGGAACAAGTTATTGCAATTTACATACCAGGCAAAGAATGTATAAAGGCCCAAACTTCATCAACGGTCCATACTGATGGGTCAGCTTGCACCACTGGTAACAAGTCAATGCTCTCTGGCATTTTCCTAATTCTTAGTTCCCTAAGTTCACGTTCTCTCTCTCTTTCACTCTGTCTTCGCAGACGGGTTGTCATGGCAGCTGGAACAGCATCGTCATGAGAAGCCATATCTTCTTCTGCAGATGGATAAGTAATTGGAAGCTGGAAAATGCAGTACAAATACACTACAGTATTATATTTTATTTGTAATTCCCAAAATAATGCCATAGTTTTAAGCAAATATTCCACAGACCTGTCTAAGAAAATGATCTCGTGACGCCCCATCAGGGCCACTCGGTCGACGCCCGCGTCGCCCAAGACTTTGGCTATCTGATTTCCGATTCCAACGACTGGTCTTGTCTGATGTAAAAAGCCCAAATTTCTTAGTGCAACTAAGGCTGTGCCTAAAGAAGTAAGATATATTCAATAATGCACTAGTAGTATTTTGGACTGAATTCAATCAAGTAACCATAAAATTACAGTGTTGTAGGAATGCTGCCTAATTAAAGACAACAACAGCTGCCAGAAATACAAGAGAGGTATCTCAAAGGCCATTTACTCAAACCCCTTGTCTTGATGCAGGATCAAGTATATCTAGATCATCCCTGGAAGATGTCAGTCTTGCCCATTCCTTAAAATTTTCCATGATAGAAATACCTTTGCATTATATCACATGGTCCTATCCCACTTCTTTAAAATGGCCACTAAAAGCCTAAAGTCAGATTGTGTCTTTTGCTTCCATTTTCTCTATCTAGCTGATACCCAGTCAAAGGAGGATGGAGGCAAAAAAATCCCATTTTAAGATTAAGGGGCCAAATCCCCTTTTAAGATTATTTTGCTGGTAGTGTCCCAACAAGTACCAAATCAGAAATATACATTCCCACTACTTAAAATGTGAATGTCTCACATAGGGGATTAAAAAAGTAGCAGACATAAGAGAAAGGTGGTCTCTGGGCACACCAATACAAAAAAAAAAAAGTGGTGATTAGAAATGGAAAACTACTCCCTATTTCTAAAATATCTGGGATTATATATCAATTTTACTGTAATGATGGAAGATTTTAATATTCAGATGTTGACTAGGAATTCCTTCTCTTTTAACCAAAACAAAATCAAAGCAGCATTCTAAACCCAAAGAGAAACAGAAACCAGCTGTTTTCCTCTGCCAACTATATACAAGCAAATGGCATCACATCATTTTCAAGAAAGGAGAAGCTTTAGACAACACTAAATTATTTCTATTTTACTCTACACAAATAAAGAATTTTTACACTGTTACTAGAAGCATTTAAGAATTTTTTTTGTCTATGCAGCATTTCAATTATGCCAAGATAAACTCAGTCATTTTTTTTCCCCCTAGCATCACACAATACTGTAAGAAAGCCCACCTAGCCCAGCATTCTTTCACTGACATTATCCAACATCAAGGGGAATATGAGAAATACATAACAATTTGTGGCCCATAAACCTCTGCACCAATTTCCAAACACTTAGTAACCCTTAATGGATTTCTCTTCCATGGTACCCATCACCTTCCCATAAGCCCAACAGCATTCACGGCACCTTCTGGAAAGAGGTCCGCAATTTTACTGTAATTCTCTTTATGATATATTTCAACAAGACAAACAATCTACCATGGTTCTTTGTAGCCACATACACTGCAAATTCGGGTCATGGTTTACTGTTTATTTTTCAACTTCAGGTACTATTTGCGTGCTATTCCATTAACCAGATAATAACCAGCAATAGCTAGACAGAGTACCTTTTGGCACAGGATGTGGAGCAGAATCTTTTTGACCGTAGAAACTTGTTAGAATATCCCATTTTTCCACAAAATTCACACTTCAGAAGATCATTGTCAATTTCATCCAGTCCCTCTAAAGAAAGGAGTAAGGCATAAAGAAGTCAGGTTCAATGACACAAAATTATGTTCAACTTTCTCATCTCAGGTAGAAGATTTTCAAATATCTAACACATTTAATCGAATACTTTGATTAACAGAAAATTATGCAAAGCTAAGCAAGTTATAGATTTCACTCTCTACAGAAAAGATCTTTAGCAAACTGAACCTTACTGAACCTTCAATTATTTAATGAATTTAATCAGCTTTTTTGTTAAATTTCAAGCCATTCATGAGCAAGTGCCCTTAAACTTAGCGAACACTTAAAAAGAAGTATTCCAGTCCTCATGAATTGCTTATAAAGAGTTCATTAACAGAACTGGGCATTCCATGGTCTAAATTCAAGCTCTCCTGTAATGACATAATGCATTAACCTTTTGAAATACTTTCTGTGAATAAGCAGCTACTATAACCAAAGGGACTTGTGAAAGCCAGTAAAACGTTGCATCTTATCTATCAAAAAGATAAGCTGCATATCAGAAAGGACTAGAGCATCTACTGATTTACAGGCTATTGTTACAGAATATTTTTCTGTTATTGGTGAGATGAGGAGGCACTTTTCCTGCTCCTTATGAAAAACTCAAACACCAGCTGAGAAAAGCATAAATGAAAGAAAAAGTAGAAAAGCCCAAAAGAAACCAGTACAAGGCAACAAGGCAGCACATCCGTCACATGCCGAATGTCCATGTTCTCTTCTGCTGGAAGCATATTTTGTGAGTGGAGCGTGGCTTGCGCATACTTTAGAATAATGCCACCGTATTGGCAAACTAGCTTGACCTCTGGTGTGGAAAAAAAAAAACCCTCATCCCATGTACCATCTGTGAAATGCATCATAGGAAACGACGGAGAGAAACTGGCACAAACTGAAGTGTAACATTTTGTAGTCCTTCAGGTTAAGTAAAAGAACTGCATGCCACGTGGCTGCGCACACGGACAAAATACATTGCTCAAAAATTCAGAAGACCAAACATTCACTTCTCCAATTTCTAACTTACCTGAGTCACTGTTTCATATACTTTTCCTCTTGTTATTCACCTTCTGCATTCATACTTTTAATTTTACATAATTAGTTGCAAAAATTGCAAACTAGTTTTTTTGTTCGAAATTCTTTGTTAAGCTCTGATGACAGCTAATGCAAGTGCAGGGACCAAAGTTTAATTGAAAGGTTTTAACTATGAATCTGCAGAAGTCTGTTATACCGCTGTTAAGTGACTAAACTGCTTGCTAACACTATTGTACCAACAAGGTAACAAACAAGCACTAGCTCAGCAAAGAGCTGATACTACTGAAAAGGGTATTTGAATAACGTATCTCATGTATCAGGACTCAAAGACATAACTGAAGTCAACAAATCCTTCAGCAGTGTCAGACTGGAAATTACCATGTTGCAAGTCTCCAACTCAGTAAGTCAGTATCACACAGGAAGTAAAAACTGGAAATTGGAAACATACCAAATCTGATTCAACCTTGCAACTGAAGTTAAATGCCAGAGATGCATCCTTCAAATAAATCACACTCTCTCTAAAAAGAAACCAAACAACAAACCAAAACAAAACCCAACAAACTCCCAAATCCCTCACTCCCAATACAGGTCATACTATGTAGAAAAAAGTAACAACAGAGTGAAGCAAAACCTGATGCTAAGAGCCTTTTATTTTGCATATTACGTGTTTCTACCATACATGTAATCATACCCTGGGTTAGTATCAGAAAATCTCCTTTGCTCAACTTCCACATATGTGGATGTGTCTCAGCGCTGGATGTTTCCTACTAGCTCATCTAAAAAGTAGTTGCAAATTGTGTACATAAATCTAACACCAGCTGTCAGGAACAATAACTAAAACCAAAAAACAATGGATGTTTGAGTAATTCTGTAAAACAACAGACAAGGTGTTTGAAATCTGAGAAACAACGTAGTGTTAATACTGAAAAGTTCTCAGATAATGCTATTGAAAACTGAATTAAGATCTACTGTAACAAGTTAAAGGCAAAATAACTATTACAAACAACTTCAAATATGCTAGAAGATACAGCAGATGGCAAAAAGTTTCTTTTGTTTGAAACATATTGGCTGAAACAAGTTATTAAAAAACCCTGTACTCTTGATCAGGAAAGTTTAATAGCAATTTACTAAACAATTTACTAAGCACGGTCATGAGCTAAGAGATTTACAAGTCTCATTTTGTATGTAGGAAAGTAGTATAGCTCCATTGAGCTGTAAAATAACCAAAAAATGTCAAACAAGTCATACAATTTACCAGATGACTTTTTTTTTTTTAAAGCCTCTTGTGCCTGATGCTCTCATATCACTGAACTTCCCTCTCCAAAAGGTGGCTAAATGGAAGCCCTCACTGGGGGATGATTAAAAAAAAAAACAACCCAGCAATTTTAAATTAAATGAAACAAAGGTTTAGAAAACTTCCACTCACACTGCAAGCCTCCACTATTAATATGCCAGATGCTTGCCTTCTAAAATTTAGCCTTCCATGCCTATGTGAAGGT
Source organism: Aramus guarauna (assembly GCA_013400195.1). NCBI lineage: Eukaryota > Metazoa > Chordata > Aves > Gruiformes > Aramidae > Aramus > Aramus guarauna. The sequence goes on along the minus strand of VXBL01007025.1, from coordinate 247,393 downwards.
TTGTGACGAATAAGGTATAGGATTCAAATTAGTTTACAGTAGAATATAGTGTAATATATTAAAAAAATGGACTCTAAAAATTGTTTCTTCATTTTAATATGTAGACAACAATTACAACATAATCAAAACAAAGTTACAGTTACAAAGCAAAGCACTTCAGATACCTGCCACTGTCTAAACTAGGCTGTTACTGCAAAATGAAGAAGGGCTGTGGATGATACTGATATACACTAGTAAATGCAATCATATAATCAGCCATAATTTAGGAAATCCTGTTTTATGTTTCCACAGTTTCTGACTCCTTTGCACAGATGTTATCTCAACATGCAGGAGGACTGCAACCCATCAATATTTCCTTTCAGTGACGTGCTTCCAAGCTAAACCAGCTACTAAAAATCAGTGCTACAAGGAAAAATACACTCTTAATTTTAAGCAGAGATACATATTGCCCGAGTGGTAAAGCCTTAAGCAAAAATTCTAACTATATTTACTTGACTTCATGGCCAAATACTCTTCTTGAACTCAAAATGCTTTCTAAAGCAGGTTTGTTTTTTTTAACTTGTCTGCAATCCTTAACTTGGGTCTGACCCAATACGCTTATAAGTGGTAATGGATATAAATCACACAAACCTTCTGCCATCATATCCTCTATCTCTGTGTCCGATGAGTTGTCTGCATGTTTTGTATTCTGCAAGTCTGATTCAACACACACAACGCTCATGATTTGACCCTCCATTAGCAATCTTTTTTCTGCAGGCTGTTCTACCAGTAAAGATGAACGACTTACCTATTGCAATAAAAGCAAAACAACAGTGATCAACTGAACAATGAATAATTGAAAATAGTATTTGCAACTTAGCAGTTGTAACTGAGACTAGAAAGTTTCTATTCTGTATCAATGAATTCTTATTATATAGTGCCAAAGCTCTAAATACCATTTCTCAAATACAAACACTCCTGCTCTGCAGAGTTTGCAGTTACTTTTAACAAAGGAAGAAACACATTATATCTAGAAAAATGAAAGAATAGGAAAATGAAAGACACATTAAATTAGTAAATAAGGCAGGCTCATAGGTTTTAAACTGTCCATTTGCAGATTTAAAATTTTCAACAGTAATTCTTATCAGACACAGTACTAATCACACCAAGCTCAATAAGGGGCTTGTCAGTGCTTTGAACAACAAAATTTTAACATTTTAGAATTTTAACACAGACTCATCTCAGAGGTTTAAATTAAGGTATCACTTAAATTGAGGTATCTAAGAGACAGACAAATGTAAACCAAAGTTATTGCAAATGCCTAAAATCACTCTCTCCAGTTATCTCTGGATACAGCGAATCTACTCAACTGTCTCTGTTTTCATTTAGTATCTTGCCATCCAGTGATACTGGCAAACCCAACAGTAGCACGAGTTCTGATTATATACATAAAACAATACAAACAGCACATAAGTATAGTGAATACTGTAAGAAACAGGTTACCAATCAGTGGGAAAAAGATCAAAACCAACATCTGAAAAATTATTCAAGACCTAAATAGCTACTAGCCACAAATAACATAATTCTTAAAAATAATTTGTTTCAAAAATTAGTAGTAAAAAATTCGTATCAACTTTCACACTTACAGGGAATGGCTCTAACCCCTCCTGAATCACAAAGCCTTCAATAACGTGAGTCAGGATCTGTGGTTTAACAATAGCCTGTGGAGGTTTATTTTCTAGGCTAGGAATGCTATTGGGCATTGATACGCTGTTGCTCCTCGTTGTTGCTGCTGGAAGCAAAAGAGGTGGTGGTGGAATAGATGCATGTGAAGGATCAGATGGGGATTTAATTACTGAGGCACTGACTGATGATGTCACTGAAGGTAGTCCCCCGTGTTCTGAAAAAAATAACAGAGTACATTATGCTTTTTATCACTTATGTCCAACGGTTGGCTCAGAATTCTAGAAATAAGAGGTGATAAACACACCTATCTCTGCACCCATCATCCTGTAACACAGGCTTTTCCCTACGGTTTAGATTTTTACCTTGAAAACAAGATGTTTCTCTTAGACAAACTATTCCACAAACAAACAGTTCTCATGTAAACATTCTCCTTTACTCAGTACCTGCTAACTGTAAGCACAGTTGGCCATTAACTGACAGATTGGTAGGGGCTGGAAGGGACCTCTAGAGATCATGTAGTCCAATCCTCCTGCTAGAGCAGGATCAGAAAACAGTACATTCAAACATTGGATTCTCAAGACTGAGCAGCTGAGGTATTTCTAAAGAGAGAATTTATTTTCAGGGATGCTTTCAGCCTCAGTAACCTGCAAGGTCACAAGTATATACAACATCAAGCCAATAAGCACCCAGTCATATATATATAGCATATATATATATGCACTATGTGTAAAGAGAGTATGTATTTGTATATTTAGCACATCAGGGAAGTCACATTAGTTTGCAGGACAAGAATCGACACAGGCATTTATATCTTATAATTCACTGAAGAAAAATTTTCATTGGTAGTTTTTGCATTAGAATAGCTCCTTACTGTGGCATATAAAAAAAAGATGCCAAAAAGAATCATGCAGGGTAGTCAACCATTTCAACAGCAACTTCTGATTGCTGGCCCTGATTCTGCAAAATCAATCTTCACACCAGATCAGCCAGCGTATTAGGAGACTGACACTCCTCTTAAAATTTTAATATAAAAGTATATGCTAAAGATCTCAAATAAGCATTTTCTGTGCTACATGTTATGCAAACACATATATAAGCTACACCTTTGGGACTGAATCATTCTATCACATGGATTTCTAATATAGTTCATATAGTTTCTTTTACTTAAAAAATTATACCACTAAATTATACATAAGATCAAGATCACAGATTTTTATTTTAAAACTTCGATAACTAGTAGGAGTTTCTAAGCAAAACAGCTACCTCAGTTTGACATTTGTTCTCACCTGACAAAGGATCTTCTGAATTAAGTGCCTCTCCATTCCCCAAGGTTATGGCTGGTGGAGACAGAGTGGGTGGCGTAGGTGTTCTAGCCATATGGACACAATCTGATTCCTCGGGCATGTCTTCTTCACATACATTCTCCATTTGGTAAATCTGCATCCAACAAACTATTGTTTTAGAGAGATTTCCATTCTATCTTAATACCTTAAAAGAGTTGCATAAATACAGTTTTTAAAATAAATTACCAGTTAAAATGTTAAAATATGCTCATCTCCAAATAAAATACTAGTTTCCAAACTGCATACAAAACAATGAACTCTGGGGACATCACAATGTCTATGAAAGTAAAATTAAGGTATTTGTTACAAATAGCAAAATATAAAGAGGCACAGCTCTCGTATCAAACAGACCAGAGAACTTGACTTTTTCAATGTCTTATCTTTATAGTTTACTGTACTTTTAATTACACTTTTTTAGCTATTTAAACACTTCTGCAAAATGCAAGCTTTATAAATTAATGACAAGTCTGCAAATTGTTCTCTATCTTACACAGCAGTGTAACCAAACTGAGTATTTCAGACGAGTAGACCAAGACAATCAAGCATTAGTGCTTATAAGAGATTATAAAGTATGCTCATCAAAACTATTGAAGTAAATTTACATGAATTGCTGACAGCCAGTTTAGCAGATTAAGATGTAAAACACCACCTTGGCAAAAGCAAACCTGGTTTCTACTCTTTTGCCCAATTTCTACATGAAATATCAGAGAGCTGAGATTATTTTTAATTTCTATTAAGAGGGTAATGATAAACAGAAGACCTTCTTCCTTAACCCACTGGTAGCCTGAAAAAAGCCTACAAGAGCTGTTGATTCTTTTGCCCACGTCAATCTTATTAGCATGTTACCATTAAGCCCTAGCAATGCCACCCTAAATGTCAGCATTAATTGCATAGCATTTTATTTCCTTTTGATTCAGTGTGAGTGAAGCTGAAACCTTCAGTTACAAGCTGCAGACATCTGACACTAACATTAAACTAAATTAGATGGACGTGATGGTAAACACCAAGACAGCATCAAAAATTCCCCTATTCTTTTATGAAAAGGATCTTCTTGATGTTAGTACAAAATTAATTATCCAGAACTCTTATTATCTTCATAATCTGATATTTGCCTTTGCAGCTAGTATAGAAATGATTCTCCTACTCAAAATTTTGATTGACTATATTGTATTTGTATTAACATAAAGAGGTAAAAGCTTACAGTCCATATGGGTATTTATCAAAATTCATTTTGACATAAGCGTTGACATATATTTACTTGCTTTTTTAACTTTAGATATGCTGCAGTTTCATTAAGAGATAAGAATTTAAGTCAAAAAGTTGCACTTTCACGATTCTTGCTTGATATTCTTGACTGATGATCCATTACAAAAAGCCAAAAAACCCAAACCCAGAGGAAAACGTCTATTGTTTTCTTTAAACTAATTTCTGTAATCAACAGGTTTCGTCTAGTCCTCTGTCTAGCACCTGGTTCAGCTCCCTCTGAAGTCAATGAGCCAGATTTACAGCTCTTTAGAGAAGCTGAGGATAAAGAATAAAAGAACTGCAATATTACCACTTACCACTGGAGTTTCAATTGGTACCGATGGCTGCACTTGAAGATTTACTGCAACAGTCTGTGGTGGTGGAAGAGTTTGGAATGGCAACTGGACCAAAGCTTCTGCAGCAGGAAGTTCTTCCTCAGAAACCAAAGTGTTTTGAACCAAAACCTGGCCCTGGGACAGAATTTCAGGCTGCACTTGTAAAGGCTGCACAGACTGCAACGGCAGTTGTTGAATCTGGGTTGAAGATGCTGACAGCTGAGGAGGAGCTGCAAGAGGGATAGGTGTGGACTGCAAGGCTGAATATTGCTGGTGTGGTGTCGAGGACACGAGCTGTTGGCCTGGGGAAACTAAGCTGGGCTGATCTACTGACCCTAGATGTACAGCGGGGGAAGATGGAAGTGGAAGATGCGATGGAAGATTGAGCGGCTGTGCAATAGGTCGTACTGGATTGGTGGTAGTTTGCTGAGAAGCAGCCTGCTCTGGCTGAAGAGCTGTTGGGACGAGGGAGTTTGCCTGTGACTGAATAAGAGCTTGAGGGTGAATAATTATTGTGGGTGACTGACTAGGAGAGTGAGAAGGTGGAGGGGATACCACTACTGACTGCTGAGCTGACTGGGATGGAGTAGGAGATAGTGTTAGAGGTGGAGGATGGATGTGAATAGGTGAGCAATGAGACTGGACGCTGCTGGGACCCGGAGGAAGCCCATGGCTTGGGAGCGGTAGACAGTGCTGTGATGGAGGGGGTTCCTGACCCGAAGGAGTCTGAAGTGCAATTGGCTGGACTTGCTGCTGCTGTTGCAGTATCAGCTGATGATGGGAAATCTTTGGAGGTGGTGAATGAAGTGGGATCGGCTGATGTTTTACTAGAGAATGAGGTTGCAATGGAGAATATGAAGCTGTGAGGGGGGAAAAAAGTGACAATTAGTATTTATTTCTTTAAGCCCAGAGAACATTATAAAAATATTAAAAGAAAGGAAGTTTAAGTAAGACCAGTGCAACTTTTCCACCCCTTCGGATCTATGTTTAGAAATATCTTCTTTGACAGCATATAGTACACAAGAACAATTTATTAGGGGAATGTATCAATTTCCAAAATAAAATGCAGCAATGAATAAAGGAACACATACATACATATTTTACATATATATAGACATATATGTACTTTCTATATAAAAGTATCTAAACTTATCTTTTTGATGCTAGTTCTAAGATTAATGCTGATCCAGCCTTCTCTTATTTAAGAATTTCATGCAACTTTAAATGGATTTAACCTTTGCCTTGAAACAGACTGGAATGGAAGAGATAAGCATGTCACCATCAACAGGATTTGTTGATAACTGCTAAGTTAAACTTCAGGTAATACAATTTTAAGAGACCAAAAAAAAAATTCCAAGAGTTCCATATGAATTAAAATCTTTCAAAAGTATTTGAACTTGAACACACAAACTGAAAGGTACTCATCTAAAAATAGCACAGCTTCCAGAGATATCACACTACCTTCAAGTGAACCAGTGACTCACTGGTAATTCCTTACAGCAGACACATACATATATTTTCCTCCACATGCAAACCTCTTCTTGTTTTGTCTTTTCCTCTTGAGAAACAACTCAGTAATTTGGGGGTGGGGTGGGTGGGTAGGTTTATTTATTCTATTAGTGAACATGGATTTTTTTTTCCTTACAGAACCAAGTTCTAAGAGCATGAGGGCTCAATACCTCAAGAATGTCTGCCTTGCAGTCTTACTCCTTCTCTAAAAGCTGCCATTAAGCCAAGCTAAATTCCACAGAATTCAGACCAATTGTCTAGACTACCCTTACTCTTTCAAAATAGGGAAGCTAAAACGTAAATATACTGCACACAATGTAAACACCTACCTAACCAACTGCATGCTTATTTTGATTTATTGCTTAATACAAAATACTAAAATTCTGGGGCACTATTACCTAAGGGTTTATAAAAGTACTTGATATAAGAACATTCTGATGGCACAGACAAGACACACACACAAAAGAACCACCAAAAAAATAGGTTTTGATGAGAACAAGAGGCTTGAGGTCGTTTCAGCCCACGTTTGCTTCCCAGAGACTGAGGATGACATGTCCTGACAATGAGCATACAGAGAGACCAGTAATGAGAATCATGTTTGTACTGTGATTCAAGCATGTATTGCAATTGCTGTATTGTGATTTAAGAACATTGCTGTATCACACTGCTAAATCAAAATCCTGCATAACATCCAATATCAACAAATAAGTAAATTTACTATTAAACATTACATCCTATTCATGTAGAATATCTAAAAGAACTAAGTCAGAGAGCACCAGACTCTCACAGAACCATAAGGTACAAATTAACTTTAATTAAAATAACTGTTTTATAGCTCCATTTTCATCCTACCTGGTGTCATTAAGTGATGTATGCTTGATGTCCGTGTGACTGGTGTACTCCGACACTCTGGAGTTGGGCTCTCGCCTTTTCTATTGCTTTCTGAGGGATCTGGTTGGCTGCCCTTGGAACCAGTTACAGGTTTATTAGGGCACAGAGACAACGACTGAGTTTGACTGCTGCTCTTTGGTGGGCCATTCTGTGAACCTGACAATACACCCAACTTCTGACTGCGCAATGTCAAGTTCTGAACCTGGGAAACGAACAAAAAAAAAGAAAAAACCCAAACCATATAAACATCTATGACAAACATCCAGGCAAAAATAGCAGAAAAATAACGTTATGTAATGCTTATTTATCCCATGTGATCAAAATACTAAGAAGTTAAAAATCTGCATACCAAAGTACCTTTCAAGCCACAAAATTCAGAAAAGAATAGGGATCTTGATTTACTTCAGTGATAAAGAAAATAGAGGAAAGTCTTTTTTTCTTATTCAACTTTTTAATGTAATGAACAATTTGCATTTCTTTTATTTGAATTAAAACTTGCCTTTTTCTCTTTTAATTGCGCCTTCAAAGTGAATGACACAAAGCATCTTAAGCAAATGCAATTTTATTTTTATACAGACATTGCAGAAGTGCAGTGGTCTTTAAGCATGCTTCCAGAGACTAACATAAACCAGAGCCTTGAGTAGTCAACAGGACCAGAATCTGCTGTATGTTATGCATGAGCCCTTTAGTTCTGCAGCAATATTAGTGTACCTTTTCATCATGACACCTCCAATGTCACATGAAACGAAAGGTTTGCCTTCTGAAATGTAAATTAGTCAGTGATTATTTTCACTAGTATCTGTTATATCACAGCCAGATTCTGTACATAATGACCCCAGCTTTCCAATCTGACATGCTGAGTTATAATTTCATTTTCAAGGATAAAGACTACCCTTGTAGCACTAATTTACATCACACTTTACAGGAAAAAGAGGAGTAATTATTATCACCACCCACTATTTTGATTATATAATCCCTTCCTCATTCAACAGTTGGTATTTGTGTAATGTACAGCTAGTTGAGATTTCACTGCTCGCTGTTCAGTGTGTTACCACTGGATGCATTCAAATCCTGTTCTGAAGACAAGAGTATTTGTTTCCTTATTGGCACACACAAGGCATTTACTGCAATACTATCTCTCTGAGTACAAATCAACCTTCAGCACACCTTAACAGATACAGTAACTAATCCGAGACATCCAGGTCACACATGACGGGGACACGTATGAAAAGAAAAAAGTATGAAAGCAGAAGGGAAGAAGAGTAAGTAAGAGAAAAGTGTCAGTTCACCTAACAGGCCATGTTAGGCATTGCCATTGAGACACTGCTAATCATCGATGAATTGCTGAGTTTGTGGTATTTCTGCATGGAAGACAATACTGTGAGATCACTATACTGTACCTTCTCAAACACCTTGGCTAAGAGTAACATACCCACTCATGTATATAACTAAATGCATTTTTTTTCCTTATTAACTGGCATTGCCTACATGCTCAGGTTAGCTTATATGATAAAGACAGGCATCTCTCTAAACCCTGAAGCAGCAGTCCATCTTTTCAACAAAGGCACAACTGACAAACTTAACATTGTGAGCTTGCTCAACAACACCCTGCATAAATACATAGTTGAATTCCAGCAAGCTCTGCCTGCCTCAAATACCTACTCAAAAAGCAAAGGGAAGGCAAGCTTCAACTATCTACCATTATCTCAGAACAGTGACACATCTTTAAGGTTTTCAAATCTATTAGAATCTCCTGAAGGGGTCAACAAATGTAAGGTCAGAGAACATTCAACTGATATAATTTACTTGGATTTCTAAAAGGTTTCTAAACAAGGTCCATTTAACAAAGGCTTTTAAAGAATTCTTTTTCCAGATGATACACAAATATGTTGAGCAGTGAAAAGGTGATACAAGTTGAGCTGATAACATGAAGTTATTCAAGGTAATAAAGATGAGAGCTAATTACGAAAACCTAAAATGTCATATCCATGATCCAAATTTTACATATACTATGATCACCTCTCTGTGTGTAATGATGGCAAACAGAAGACACTGAAGTTGTATATAACCAGTACCCATTATTAGTTTTTATAAACAAGTAAAACTTAAGCGCAATGTTTCCTTACTTCTCAGTTTTGGCCCACTCTACTTGACATACCTTTAATAATTTTACCCAAGCTCACCTGAGTAGCTGCAGACTGACAGGAAGATGATGGAGATGAGGAGACAACAGGAATGTCAGACTGGACAGCAGCCACAGTGGTCGCAGGAGTAAAAATAAGCTGTTAAGCAAGAAAAAATACCTGGTAACAGACTGAAACTTTGAGTGAAAGAAATGCAATGTTTTAAAGAAAAACATGTAACTCACATGTAGTGATGTACAGCTTCTAAGATTGATTTTTTTACTTTTAGATAAACTTACTCAAAGAACAATTTATCATGGTAGTTTAAGTAAAAAGACAATAATGTAAAATTAATATAATACTGTAAAATATTTGCTCTATATAGAGAAAAATCTTTCATATATATACACCCCTACCATCTTTCACAGAAGTATTTAAAGACTTTCCCTCCAATATTACGAGTGAAACAAAGACACAAGAGTCAAGAGAGCAGCCCAATATCTACTATATTAAAGAAAGAGAACTTAGATTTTTCCCATCTGTCAATATGCTATTTAAGAAGCAAAGTTGTTATATGAACTTTAACTATGCTAATTAAGTGTCATAGAAATAACAGGTATCATAGAAAGAACTGATTGATACCTGAGCATTCATGTACAACTTCAGTAATGTCTATGAAATCCCACACAGATTGTAAGGTTCAAGTCATACAAAACTCACTAGATAAAGTATTAAATTAAAAAAAAATAAAAAAATATATATATTCCCTAAACAGATTTTTCAAAGTTGCCAATTAGGAAATAGAAATGCCACATTGACAGGAAATGGCAAGAATCCAATGAGTTTCACGTGAATCCAAAGAGACTGAAACCTATGTATCTAACTTGAATTCTAGAGACAATAATGCAAAGAACAATCTTTGCATTGTTGCGAAAGAGGATTTGGAACTCTGAATGTTACTAGTGCATTGGAAAACAGTCTACCTTGAATATAGACAGACTCCTGTATGCCCTTCTACATAGCCAGAAAAGACAGGTGCTCTTTTTCTATTTTTCTGATCTTTGATCAATTTAATAACTGTAGTATGACCATGCTAAAAACACTTGAGCAAAGTTCGCCAGAGAATTAAGCTACAGCAATATTTTTTACTTCTGGTGTCTACAGTGTTTCAGAAGATACATATTCACAAATTAATTGTTGAATTCTCAATGCTATCTGAAACTAAAGAAAAATATTTATAAATGATTTATAGAAATAAAACAATACCTGAAATGGTTAAGGCTGAGGGTTTTTTTGGGGAGGAGGAGGAGATGGACAACGACAACACAGGGGCAAACAAAAAACAAGAATTGTAATCAAAATTTACCATTTGAGCTCGTAGATACATTTGAGCCTGGCTTGCACTCAGGGTTGGAGAGGTGCTCCCCAGCAACATAGTCTGTTGGGTAATACTGCTGCTGGTGGTGTTGGAGGTCTGTGAACGGCTTATTATCTGTGCAGGTGTAGGAGAGGTGGAGAGGTTAATCTAAGGAAACAAAAATATTGCTTCTGTCATGGAAATTCATTCATCCTAGGGTCTAAAGCCAGAAAGCCTTTGACAAAAATGGCAGGGGCAGTTGACATCTCTGAACTGATATCAAAAATATATTGAGCCAATCATCACAAAACTGGATTCTGGCAAGATTGTACATTTTCATTTTTAAACTTCAAGCAACCATTTCACAGTATATAATAATAAGCAGTTACAAGTATAAACAATTATATTGTGATGTCTGAAAAATATACCTCTTAGAAATACACATTTACAGAATATGCAGGATGAGCTTGCAGTATTTTAAGAAAAAACCCTGAAATTTAGTATTTAAGCATCTTTAAATGTTTATATTATCTGACTGGACTGATAGCGTCTGTTAACGCTTGTTATGCAACCTGATCAGAACACTTCTTTGTGCCACCATATACGTACTTTGATTCCTCATTCTACATAGGCACATTTAAAAATGACTGGAGAATAAAACTTTCTACAGTTTCATATTAAATGCTCCTCAGTGATTCTCTTTAGCATCTTCCCAAACAAAAGCTGTTGTGGTTTTGGTTTGAGGTTTTTTTTGTCTGTTTTTTTTTTTTTTTAAATTTTTTTTCTAACCAGTCTAACAGAGTTAAGTGCCCAGCTCTTTTTCATCACTTACTCAAAAGATTTCCTTGAAAAATCCCAGCCCAATTATTCTGTTAGTTTAACATCAGACATCTTTAAAGACTTTCCCTCCTAAATTTAATGACTGAATGATTTTTACTTCTAACAACTGTAAGCCAAAGCAATGCTATGAGAGCTTAAAAAAAATATAGTTAAATCACTGAAGCTATGCACTGAAGTCATGAATAGCTTGAGGGCATGATTAATAAGCAGGATGTCTGTAGGACTAGCAAAATCCTACTTGATACAACTCTAGAACTGTACATAAGAGACGGTGCAAATTACATGTCTGGACATGCCGCTTAAAGAAATACAGCATGAACTGAACACGGAGCTGCTAATAACTGAAACCTCAGCACACAACTAGAATATGGATAAAGTAATTGAAAGTGCATAGAAGATGCATGATGAAAGATGATAATCAAGAAAAGAATGAATGCTATAAATATATTAAACTGATTAAATGTTTATGTGAGCACTGACTTGGATTCTTCAGATTTGGTGCTCTTTAATCACTTATACACAGAGCAATGATTTTAACCTACAACAGCGCCCCGAATAAAGAAACTAACGTGAAAAATCCAATAAGAAAGCATGTTAAAGATGAAAGCTCTGGAAGCGACTCCTGCAGTGGTCTGAACAGTCACTAATGCTTGTGGAGTGAGCAGCTATACCTCAGAGCACCAAGAGCGGGCTGGGAACAGGAAAGCCAGCCTCTAACGCTGGCCAACAACGACAGCGGCTGGCAGCACACATCAGGATGACTGATGGATGCTGGAAGCACAGTCAACACTTACTACAGAGTCGTCATACTTCTATTTACTGTATCGGTAATACTAATTTTAACCACACAGATTTAAATACTAAAATATTTTCCTTTTTTTTTTTTTCCCCCAAGTAGTTATATAATAATCAAGAGGGGTTGAGAATGTATGGAGGGCTTTGTTCAGTTACGTACCGAGGTCTGCGACATGCTTGACTGCTGAGTGACACTCCCAGTGGGGGAAGTACATTGCCTCCCACCTGACAGGCTTGCCTAAATAGCAAGAATATGTGTCAAATATTGGAATCAAAAAGTGTTTAAGTGATGTTCATATTATTGCATAAACCATCAGAAACATCCCTCTCTACCATCACCTTTTCTCTGACTTAACAGTAAAAATGCTTTAGTCAGTGGAATTTTCAGCAAAGTGTACTCTGCACTACGGAATGCAATCTGTAAGGTGCTAAATGCCTTGAATTCCTACTCAATTTCAGGCACTCAGATTCTTGCAGATCAAGACTTGAACAAAAACTATCAGAGGTAAAGTCTATCAAACTGTTAATGAGGGAGCCAATAGATCAGCTCACTACCTATGGTGCTCAGAACTTAAAATGTGACATCATTAAAAACTGTCATTATTAAATCTCACATCATAATTTTTATTATTATTAGAATCCTCTAAAATTAAAACAAACTTCACAATCTGTAAGGAACACCCTCATATTTTAGAATGGTAGTTTGTGTAAGCACATCTAGTGTCTGTAACAGTATGCTATTCCAGCCCTTCAGATGAATACAGGGACAGTGATTTAGATTTCTGTATTAACAGACTGCACACCAAAACTTCTTAGCCTTCCCCAATCTGATTTTCTTTGCTCTGCCTCGATAACTGTATATGCACATACAAATCCATCACACACAAAAAAAAGACAAATCAATGTATTACCACAAACTAATGGAAAAGGTATAGAAGAAAAAGCCAGGAGCATAGAAGAATCAGTCCCAATTCTGACAACAAACAGCTATATCCCTCAAGTCTTTAACTGTTTTAGCATTTCCATGTGTAAAATCATTAACAACCACCTATCTCTGCAATTCTCAATCCAAGGTCAACTGAGGTCAAAGGCAATCTTTCCACTGCTTGAGTTTTCAAAATCGGTCTCCTCCAATGTTCACTAGTGTTAAAAGCTGTGCTTCAGAAATGAAGTGTCATTTACTTTCTACATTTTCACACTCAAGAGTTAACATTGAATCTTGCCATTACTTATAACGCAGCCAGATGTGTGGCAAAACACACTAAGATACCAGATGTTCATTATTTTTATTTGATTTCACTAAGACACATTGCTATTCATTGCTTTCCCCATCAACTTTTAGAGAAAATCATGGGATGAAGATTGAAGTAGTCTATTTTTAATATTTATTTTATTACTGTTTGATGATTTACATGATGCATTATAATGTATGCAATAAAGCATGGAATGGTCGCCTACTGGAGCATCTGTAACACCAGACAAATCCTCCAAATAGTTTGGAGGAAGATACAATTTAAAATACCAAAGTCATTAAAATATAACAATGAATTATTGTGAGGCATTAAGCTCAGGCACTTAAGCTGTTATTATGTTTGACAATGCTCTAGAATTGTAGTCCTACTCTAGAAAGTAGTACACCATTCTTTTTCAGCAATCTTCGCTCTCACCTGTGGTACAGTTGCCAGACTCTGAAATTGGGTACTGCTTAAGTGCTGCTGCTGCAAAGCAGCAGTCTGCAGCATTAGATGCTGCTGTTGGGCTGCATACATCTGCTGGAGGTACTGAGCAGCTGAGCTAGGAGGACGATGCAAGGCCTGCTGAATAACCTGTGATGAATCAGTAGGTAATTAATTACAATTACAAAGTACACACCATGCTGACATGATGCTGAAGTTTACCTTTACAAGGATATAAAACCAAGTAAGTTCTTTTCACACCAATTATGTAATACTGAACTTGCTCCATCACTGTTCTCAACCAAGTCACAGAATATAGCCAAAAATATATTCATGTTTTCAAGGAAAGCCTGACAATCAGCTGACAATACAGCATCATTCATAACACAACATCCAGCCTCTTAGGTTCTTGTCAACAAGTCCTACATAATGTTCTGCTTTTTGAAAGATCAGGATAGCATCAGAGAGACTCAGTTATCAAACCCAACAGAATGGGCCATACAGAATTCAAGGAGACCTAATTTAAAGAAAAGCAAGAGGCGGCTAGATTCAAAGTAGCAGTTACACACACAGAGATACCTCTGGATCTCTGTAGTCAATGTTGGTCAAATGTACAGCCTTATTTTGTGTTGCTTTATAAAGGCTTACGTTATTTTGTAAAGGCTTATGTTAATAACCCATACCCTTAGGGAATAGTGGGGAAAAAAAAAACCAAACCCAAAACTTTCTAGCATAGTATTTCCCCCTCCCTTATTTGGGAGGCAGGTCTGTACCCTGCACTATTCTTAAGTGGTCTGATACTCTTTGGTAGTGTCTTCGGAAAACCAGTAAGTCAGATATTGAGAAAGAAGACAGCAATTAAGAACGGAAGGTTAATTTTGTGTAAAGTATTGCACAATGCCTGTATTTGAGAGCACTGTACAGCACAGGAAAGAGTATTTCATAGCCCAGTACCTGGACAGCATGCCTGTCAGAGCCGCTGTAGACAGATATCTGTGGCAGCTGTGTCCGGGAAGTAGAGGTGGTAGTGATAGTAGTTGTAGATGCAGAACATGTTGTTGTGTTCGGTTCATTCTCCATAGCTGTGCAGCATTCGTCCAGCCTAGCAGAATTGAAATAAAAGCGAATAGAATAATGGACAATTTTAAAATGGTTTAGTTTGTAGGATTTGCTATTACTTGATGGGATTTGATGAGAGATCCAGTTATAATCTTCTAAGATCCATCAAGAGTAGCAGTGGGCAACCAATTTAGGAATACATGCAACATTTCCAGCAAGCTACACAGGAGTGCTGCTGTGTCCCTCTTCCCCGCAGCATAGCACTGAAACTGCTGGCTGACCATCCTGTGCATTCAGCAAAACATGTTCTTGGCAAAAATTGCTGGTGACATGCTCTATTTGGAAAGAGATAGAAAGGATGTCCAGGAAAAATGCTTTTACTTTTTACAGCAATACCTCCAAAAATACAGCAAGAGTCAAGGAAGAAATTACCTATTTAAGCATCTCAGCATCTCTAATGATTCTTCCCCCAGCCTTATAACACTTTGTTGCAGAGTACAATCTCTCTCTCAAAATGTTGTCTTTAAAACTGAAATGCATCACACATCTCAATATATGAGGAGTGTTTAGTTTCTTTTTCAGTATTACTATTAACAGGAAATAGCATAGCTGCTGTTTATTGCTTTTGAAAGGATGTTAAAAAAAACAGGTGGAAAGAAGATGGGTTTCCTTCTTACAATAAAGGACTCGGAAAAATAATAACTGAAAGTGCTGCAATGTACAAGAAAAAAAGCAGCATTGGCAAGTACTTAACAAACCACCCATTGGATGCTGCATCAAACAGGAACATAATTAGGAGTTTCAAGTCAGACAGCTGAAAGCAGAATGCAGTGCTGCCAGGCTGCTACCTTGACCTCTCAAAACACAACTACTTTGCAAGTAGAGAACTGCACATGATGCTGTAGCTCCTGATTACTTGGAATATTTAAACTTTAATAGATACATGGTCCGCTAATGACCTTATGCCTACCATTGTATCATACAGGTGTGTATCTTTTGCCATCAAAGAAAATTCATAGCAATAAAGCATGCTTTAAAAGCAGAGCAGCCTGCTATTAAAACTGAAGAAAAAAAATGGTTTTGTTGTTAAAAATTCAGATCTGTTGTGCATTATTGATGCAGTTTGTCTACTGGCAGCAGAGATAAGTTAACATACATGGGTCAACCACTTCAACTGCAATAAAAACAGCAGCACTTTTAAAACCACTTTACATTCATTTCACATAATGGTAATGAAAAGTACCTTCAAAAACTGTTGTCTCCTCCAGAGGACACTAAAAGCACATCAAAATATTTACACTTACAACTTGTCTAGCTAGTTTTAGCAGTTATGCAACCAGTTAAGTTAGCCTAAGAAAACAAGATTGGATTTTCAATTTCCTTCATTCTCAGCCACGTTTCAGATGCATTATTAGCGAGATGTGCAATGTATCCCACTCTACTAGCTATTCTACCAGAAGTTCATCCTATGAAAGCTGTTAATCCTTTAGCTGAAAGTGTCTCATTTTAAAAAAAATAATTTTGTCATTGCCCAAGTTGTTCCCACAACAGATGTACAACAAAAACAGGAAAGAGCCCCTAAACTTTCATTCAGCAAGGCCTGGCATTAAGAAGTATCTCCAGTCCTTAGAGCTGGTATGAGATACTTACTTGCCATCCCTCAGTCCTACTGCAACGCAAACACAGCAGCAACACGTAGAAATAGCGTGCCCTCTTTCGGCTGAAGGAATAGTAAAGCATTTCAACAGATGACACTTGTTAAAAATCTCTCCTCTCTAAGTGAGAAGTGGAATGTTTGAGGAAATAAATAAAAAGTGGTTGGTTTTAGCAAGGGAACCAAGAATCCATTACAATTTAGCAGATGGATATTTTATGACAGAAAGTATAAAAACTGTTACAGATTTAAAAAGTCAGACTGCCTTTACAGCACCACTTTCATTTACTTTACAACTTTGTGTATACAGAGATCACTTTTAGTTATAAAAAAAATCTGATACAATTGAAAATAATCTTCTGAAATTGTTCATTGAGTACTCAACGATATCAAAAAGGCAAAACTCCTAATTAATAAAATGAATTTTGCTAAATGTACGAAAGACTTTATCACGATGTTGCCTGTGAGCAACTTTAACTCAAAAGAAACTCCGTAATGCAAAGTAAGTTTTAGAAAACGCACTAAACTCCAACTTTAAACAACCACTACGCATTTAAGGGACCCCAAAATACAAAGCACAACAGAAAACTAC
Organism: Aramus guarauna; assembly: GCA_013400195.1. NCBI lineage: Eukaryota > Metazoa > Chordata > Aves > Gruiformes > Aramidae > Aramus > Aramus guarauna. Next base: position 230,309 of record VXBL01007025.1, on the reverse strand, counting down.
ATTGAAAATAAGTATTTATTCAAGTAGTAACAGTATGAGATACCACATAATTTCAAATTACATTGTGCATAATGTAAATATTCTTAAGTTTTGTTCTCTTTATATTTTTGGTGAAATATCTAAAGTAAAAAAAAATATCTGCTACACTATACCAATAATGTTAAACTATCTTCACAGCAGACACACATACCACCACTCTCATTTTAGAAAGTTTGACTTTCGATAAATGTCATGGCAATAGCAAACACTGCTGACAATCTGCAGCCATAACTGCTATTTGAAAATAGAGGGTTTGGGTTTTGGGGTTTTTTTTGGTTTTTTTACATATACAGTTTATTCTTATTCTTTCCATTCATGACCTCTCCTTAAAATTCCAAGGGTGAAAAACAGAGAAAATAAATGAACATTTCCTCCAAGTCAAACCCCTTATGGGCATTTTTGTATGTGACTGAATGCTCCAAAATAAATCCTCTTTCCCTTCACTCTAGCTATAGTATCGGCCAACCTTGTCTAAACGTTGGGGTTCTCTGTTTTTGTAGGGGGGGGGAACAAAAAGAAAAAAGAAATTTAAAACCACGCTCTGTGGAAATACAACCTACGCCACGCGGTGCAACTTGCTCCTGAGGCAGCAGAGAAGGACCCAGCCCGGGGGGTGTCCGGGCCCGGCGGGAGCCCCGGGGCTGCTCCGCAGGCAACGGCAGGGCCCCTCGGCGGCCGNGCTGCCGCTCCCCCTCCTCCGCGCGTCCCGCCGGGAGACTCGCCTCGGACAAGCCGCTCACTCCGCTTCCGCCATCTTCTGGCCTCCCTCAGGGGGAGGTGCCGCGCAAGCGCGCTGGGCGCCGCCGGCGCCGGGCACGTGACGGCTCCCGCCGCCATGTTGTCGCTAGAGCGTGGCGTCGTCCGTGAGGCGCGGTGGCGAGTTTCGGGCTGTAGGCAGCTGGCTGGGGCGTCCCCGCGTCGCCTCTCGGGCGGCTGTCAGATCGCGGTGAGGTAGCGACTGGCTTTGCGTTAACACACGGAGGTTGTGGGCAGGAGCAGCAGCCTGGCTGGAATGAGGCGTCTGGCTTCCCTCAAGGCCTGTGGTGGTGTGTGGTGCTGTATGTGTAGCTGAGCATGGCAGCAGGGGCAGTGACTCGTTTTCCTGTGGGAGTGGCAAAGCTGAGCCATGTCTTGCTAGGGCCTGTGGTAACTTAGATTGTTTCATGCTTTAGCTACAGTAGGAAAATGATGAGCGTGATACGTGCTGTGGTGAGAGTGTGGTCAGGAGGTTAAGGTCAGGGAAATAACTGCTCATAGTGGTTTTTAATGTTGGCTGCTTGAGGATCTCGGCAGCTCTAACCGGGACACTGGTGGTGAACTTTTTTAATTTCTCTGAGGAATATGAAACAGAAGAGTCTTTTAGCCATGTTAACTTAGTTTTCACTTTTTTCCTATGAAATGTTGGCTCTGAGCCTTTCCTGAGGAAGACCACCTCGCGCTCTAATCAACCATAATTGATAAAAAGTTGAATTAGATCAACAATTCCTGTCTGAAATTAGCAGCTGCTGCGTATTACCTGGCATAGATGAGCAAAGCCCATCCTCCATAAAGACAAGTAGCTGCTGTACCACATAAGCCTAATTCAAATCTGATGTGGGATGTCCTGACAAACTTAGCACCTTTCTTTCTCCATGAAATGTGATGAAGAAATACCTTCTGTATCTTTGGATTACATAACATTATTACATAGTTTCCAGGTAAAACAGTATTTTCAAGGTTGCTTGTATTCCCAGTGATACAGGAAGAAGGTGGCTCAGTGCAGTGAGTTAGGTAGAAAACTGCTCTGCTGGACAGGAGTCAGCACTCCTGTTCATGACACTTTAAATATTTGATACAGACCCATTTGTGTGAATGAAAATGAAATTCACTAAAAACTTGATAAAACACCAATAGGAACAAGTAGTAAATGTAGCTCAGCAATACTTCTTTTGACCAACTGATAATTGGACGTGAAGGGGGAAAACACATTGCCAGATACCTAGCAGCTAGTTGGGATAGATAAGTACTTTGCAAAGAAAAGAGTCTCAGCAAGTGTCTTACAGAAATCAAATACCTTCCAAGGCATTGTAGATGAGCTTAAACTATTCAAGGGTGAAGCAGTTACACTGCCTGTGACAAGTAGTGACAATTATGAGGTCTAAGGAGGGTTTCTATAAAAGATGGCATGATTCAGTAGGAGAAAATAGGACTTTTCATAGGTTAAAAAAGGAGGTGTAGAGAAAATGAAAACTCATGCTGAAATACTCTTGGAGATCCAGTAGGGAATAGAAAACACGTTGGAAGTCCTGGTGCATGATATGGGTGAGTTCAGATACAGCAGGGTACTTCCTGCTGTACAAAAAGGATGTAAGATTGTGGAAGCTAGGTGGAGTAAGTAAGTTTCTTCTGAGGGGAAAAAAAAACCCCAACCAACCACTGCAGGAAGGTCAGGTAGCATGAAAAAAAAATCTGTACTTTGTAACCACGCCTAATGTAAACAGCAAATATGGCCTTAAGTCATTTTATCACCAGTATGAGAAGCAGCATGGTGTGTTTAGTGGAAAGTGCCAATCTCATGTTGCAGCCTGTAACTGAGCACAAAAAAGCTGAACTCCACGCTGCCCTGATGCAAACATCCAGGTGCGATGCTGATTGGAGCGTGGTAGCGGAAAAGAGGAATTGTTTTTACTATCATAGAAGAAAACAAAGGTTCCCTATTTCTTAGTATTGCCAGAAACATCCATTTCTTCAGGAAGCATTGGGCAATATAAATAGGTGTTATCAAAGAAACTATTGATGTATCGGTAAGTAGGCAAAGCAGGAAGGAAATGCTCCTTGCAGTGATAAAGTGGCTTATGATTAACAGTAAAATACCTTGTTAACCACCCCTGCCTCAGTTAAAAAGCATCCTTCATCTTTCTTTCTTTAAAAAAACAACAAAAAAACAAACCAACATTTGATTTGGTAACTAAAGCTTCAGTTGAACTGATTATACTGTCTTGTGAGCAGTGCACATTCTTTGGAATTCGTACAGAAAATATTTTAGCTGACAGCTCTAAGAGAGACATTGCCATTGCTTCTAACAGCTCCAGCTGTCTGTCCGCTCCGTGCTGGCTGCTGAAGGGCAGCATGCTGCTTTTGTGAGGGTTTTGTGTTAAAGTCTGCGTTTTCTGTGGCACCCCTCAAATCAGGTTGGTACTGACAGAACTAGCGGAGGAGTCATGGTATGAAACTGATTGCGAAGGAGCACGGTTAGACATGTCCAAGACTTATTTTTCCGGATTCCTCGGGTGGTAGCGATGGGTTTACAGCTCAGTTAGAGGGCCTGGTCCACAGCCTGCACTTCTGCTGCGTACGGATGGAGCCACGAAGTATCACTGCATGTCTTTTTGGCTTTTTAAGCCGTAAAAGGACAGTCCTATTTGTACCCAAGTAAAATGACAGGTTTTCCTCCGTTGCCCCTGCCCTAAGCGCAGCCCTGACTGTGGCGAAGAGAACGAGCCGCTGCCAGACGCGGCCAGGCTCCTAGCACTCAAAACCAGACAGCCCAGCCCCCGCAGCTACCGGTACGCGAGGCACTGCCGGGCTGCCCGCTGCCGGGCTGCCCGCTGCCGGCCAGCGGTGACTCCCGCACCCGGAACGGCGGCAGCCTGCCCCGCCATCCTCCCGCCGTGCCGGCGCCAGGGCCGCGGTGCCACCCAGCAGTCCNCTCCCCGAGCCCCTCCTTCGGTGCTCCCCCTCCGCCCTCCCCGTGGTCCCGCCCGCCCCGGGCTGGCGCCGTGAGGAGGAGGCGGGGCCGCGCCGCGCTCGAAGGACGGTGGCGCGCTTGAGGCGGCGGGGCGCGGCGGGGGTCGTGCAGCCGCCGCCGCCTCCCGCTCCGTCAGCCCTTCCCTCAGCCCGCCCGCTGCCGCCCCAGGCCGCGCC
>VXBL01007025.1:190674-226117 GCA_013400195.1 Aramus guarauna | reverse complement strand
CGTACCAGGGGGCGGGGAGAGCGCTGGGCGCGCCGCCGCTCCGGGCGCGGGGAGGGGAGAAGAGCGGTCATCAGAGCGGTCTCCGGCCTGGAGCCACCCGCTCCGGCGGCTTCGCTACGGGGATCCCGGCTGGCTGACTCTGCGTCGCCGCTTCCCCCTTTCGCTTCAGCGTGGAGCGTTCCGCTCCGCAGGTGTGCGCTGGAGTCCCGCGGGGAAGAGCCCACGTGGCGTGCGGGGGGGGACGGGCATGCGAGGCGTGGCGCCCACCCTCCCCGGGCGGCAGAGCCGCTGACCGGCNCGGCGGGGACAGCGCCCACCAGGTCCGGGTGAAAGCCTACTACAAGGGGTGAGTGGGGGCGCGGAGCCTTGGCGGCGGTGGACGGGGCCCGGGCAGGGGGGAGTAGGCGGTGGCCGGCGCGAAGAGAGGGTTTTTCGCCCGCGGCAGCGCGGGGCGGAGCGGCGCGGCCGTGCCCGGCGGGGGGCGATGGGGCCGGCGCCGCGGTGCCCAGCCCGGGACCTCGGGAGCGGCGGGGGGCCGGGCCCCGGGCCGCGAGGGACCGCTGTGCTGNNCGGGTCTAAAGGAGACTCGTCTGCGGGGGCTGGGCGGGGCGGCGGCGCTGGCGTGTTCGGGGTGCTCGGCACGCGCTCCCCTTCAGTGCCGGGATGCGGTGCTTGGAGGGCATCCCCGGCTCGCCGCCGGTGGCCGGTGTCAAACACGGCTGGCTGGCTTGTCAGGGCTTCCCGCCGCGACATTTCTGTCGGTGATGGCTCTTACAGTGCGACATCTTAAACACCAGGTTTTCTGTGCGCTTACTGTCACGTTAAGATCTCACATCCAAGATACCCACTTAATTATAGGGGAAGAGAAAAAGAGGGAAGGAAAAACAACAAAACCCCCACAACTAGACAGCCGTGTTAAAATGGCTTTCGAGTGTGCTCTGGACGGGGGTGAACTGGCAGGACTCGTGCTCGGAGGAGCCTCTCCCGGGTGTCGGGTTTCAGCGGGGAGCCGGTGGGCCGGGGCAGGGCGAGCTGACGGGCTGGGCGCCGCCGGATCTTCCCTCCTCCTGCGGTGGTCTTACCTAAAACAGGGACGGACCCGAGGGGCCTCTGCTCACCCTGCTGCCCGCGCAGCCCGAGGCCCTGGTTGTTTACCTGCTGTCAGTAATAAATGCGTATTCCTACATCATACTTTACTGGGGGACTCGTGCCAAAATTAATACTTAAAAAGATATATTCAGGGTCCAGCTTTGATCCTGGTCTGTGTGTGTTAAGTGATATTTAGGTTTAAAGAAAAAAGGTGTTTGGATGAAAACCTATTTCATGAGGTTTTAGGCTGTTTGCCAGGGACTGAGGGGAACTGTGAGTGGTAGGTTTGAGTCTGTGAATGGTAACTAAGATGCATCTACTGTCAGTTATGCTTCCACTGTTAAAAAAAATGATCTGCACAATGAAAATCTGAACTTTGCTGGTCTGATTCGATGGCTCTCTGACAATAACATATAGGGCAGAAGAAGTGTTTTAGTTTGGATTCACCATGCCCTATTAAATAGTAACAGTTACAGGACCTGACTTCAAAAGTTTGAGTGCAAGGGTTGACAGTGGTTCATTGGGCCATTAAGTCTTGAGTGGAGGTGATCTAAGCAGAAAAAAATGTAGGTTATGTTTTTGGATTAAGGTTGAATGCATGATACTCTCAATAGCTTCCTTCCAGTTTTCTGCATTAAGTACAAGACAAGATTATATTTACTCTCTGGTATCTCTAGCCATATAATTTTAAGGAGAGGTATAGAAAGCATGCTGAGCATTTGCTGTTTGCTACCGTGTTTGATTTCTGGCTTGTGTCCGCTATGGGGCTTGACAGAAGTCAAGTACTGTAGAGACTGGCACAGTCTGTGGCTTTAAAAAACTTGTGAAATGCTGTCAAAGTAATAATACGTGAAATTCCAAGCTCTTTGTTTTACAGTTCCTTTAATTCAGGGTTTCTTAAGGACCTGGAGATGCCCTGGCTATCAGCTGGCAGAAGTGTTCATTTGGTCAGGCAGTGAAGTAAAATTGGAACTGTTCTGGGTTAAAACCATTTATTTTTCTTCTGCTAGGTCAGTTTTAATCTTGATCATTTCCACATGCAATCACATGAATTCTTGCTTTAGCACAGGGAGGCTATGGTGCAAGAACAGAGAGAAAGCAGCTCAGGGTTGTGGGAGTGAGGAAGAAAACTGCTGCATTGGACAGGAATGCTGGCTCATGACACTTTAAATATTAGGTAATAATTTCACAGACACTGGAATGCTTCTTTTGAGTCTCATCTATTGACTTTTTACCTGTTAAAGTCAGTTTACTTTTAATAATCATGCTGAGTCATATAGGGTGTTGGTTAACCATTGTGAATACCAACAAATTAACTAGCTGAATGCCTTAGTCATGATTTGTTTTGAGATAAACAAATTAGTCTCTCCGTGCCTGCTTCCCAGACTAGCACTGTCAGGAAGGGGGTATCGAAGCAAAGCACTTCACCTACACTCACACTGAAATGACTTGGAGACTGAGGATCTAAATGCTGATATCAAAGGCAGCATTTTCCCCTTTCGTCAAATAGACTGTCTCAGATTACAGCTGGATAGAGGATTTAATGGGAAATAGGGTTAATCGGAAAATGTTAATCTCTTAATTTTGTTTTAATAGAAGCATTTAAGTGGGTTGTAGAAGTTACGGTGAAAGTCTTGCTAGGAAGGTCTTCTCAACTTCCAGAAGGAGTTTCTGGTTCAAGAAAAAAAACCGCAGCGACTCAGAAGCACAGATTCGTTCTTGAAACGGTTGGGAATCCAATAGGCAGGACACTCGCCTGGGGCTCAAGACACCGGAGCAAAGAGCTGAACCTGAATCCTCAAAACATCCCTTAGTCTGGCCCAGAGCCTAATTGCTTTTCTCAGCCAAGACAAAGACTTTCATGAAGAACCCTTTGAAAGGTGTTTCATTCAACTGTGCAGTGGCAATTCTTAAATTCATGAAATATGTAAAACCAGGAAGGAAAATTTTCCTAAAATGAACCGAGATCGTGAGAATAAGAGGATGGGAATTCCCAGAGACTTGGGAATTGGGGCATTAGGTTGAGTTTATCCAGGTATTTCCTTCTCTCAGGTAAGCCATGCTTATCTTTCCCATAGGGCTGGTTGTTTAAAATGCTGAAAATAGTCTTATCTATTTTAAAGAGTTACTGTAGTCTGTGCATTGTGTGTAATAGAGGCTTCTGAATGTGTTCTTAGGAATTTACTCTCTCACAAGGTTTACATACTTTTTTTGTTGATACAGTAACAAAGTGTAGCAGCTTCAAATGTGTGGCACTGAAGAGCATCGATAATTACAACCATTTCAGCTAAGATTATTCAGTTTACCTTTTGTCTTATCTCATGTGTTGTAGATGCTTTTTGTCAGTTCAGTACAAGAAGCTATTATATCATTAATACATATGGGGAGGATTGCATTATAACGGTAGGCAACAGGTAGGAATAATACCCTGCTTGTGCTACAGGAATCCTGTAAAACTAATGTTGTTGATTTAAAAAAACAAAACAAAAAAACCAAACAAAAACCACAAAACAAACCCAAACAACAAACTTGGAGAACCATTTTTTCTGTCATGATTAGAACTGCTAGCTTGTGTTTTTTCCATGCCTGACATAGATTTTTGCACTGGTTTAACCATGTAGGCTGTAATGTAGGTTAAACTTCTAATATAGTTAAAGGCATAGGTTACCAATGCTTTACCCACCTTCAGTTTGGTTTGGTTCAAATGAAGAATACTCCTGACAGTCCTCTCATAAGACACATTAAACTTGTTTCTTTTCTTAATTTTAAGACGTTAACGCAAGTGGGAAAAGTGTGGGGGGAAAAAAGTTCAATTTTAATTTTAAAATCAAAATGTACCTCCATAAATATTTCCAGGAAATTAATTTCTTAAGAATTTTTTGAGTTCTCACATCCTTTCTTTATGTTTTTGTCTTGAGCACTTGATGATCAATTTTTCAGCTTAATGTCTTTCATTGTCTGTTGAGGATCAAGTCCTGAATAGGAGAGCGTTCAGCTTAAGAAAGTTCTGGGTTAAGCCTGTGAACACATTTTCACCGATTCTTCCAGTTTCAACATTGATTTAATTTTCTGGTGATATATTTTTTCCAGAAAAACAGATTGCAGGAGCAGGCAATTTGAAACCTCAGATTTCCACTGGGAAAAAGAGATGCTTCAAATTGTTCTGAATGGCAGTGCCTGTACCTTACGGTGCTGAAACAGCAGAATTCTCCTGGATTCATTTCAGTGAGCTATAATTAGACTTTATTAACAGTTTTAATGACTGACTCAGGTGTGATACATATGTGGAATATGTAGATAATATGTGATTATCTGTATATTTTCACATACATAATAGCTATATTAGGCTGCAGGTGGAAAATCTAAAGCAGTAGTCTCTTTTTACAGTGAATTGTTCTCTCACGGAAGTTCAAGCTCAGAAGTGAAAAATGAGACATGGATATTGAATTACATTTAACTGTTGGCATTGAGGGCTTTTTTGTTTATTTGCTTGGTTGTGGATGTGGTTTTTTGGGTTTGTTTTTTTTTTTTTAAGGATGTTATGACTGGATGATCTGTAAAAGAAATGGCATGAGAATAGCTGTTTGATCTGAGGAAAGGTGGGAAAGATAGTGATGAGGTTCACAGTCTTCCACAGATATTTAAAATCTGTTCTGTAGTCTTTGTGTGTAGATTTACCATTTGCATTTTCTCATGTTTATCTTTTACTGATTCTTACATGTGCAGGGTATTGATTCAGGCAGGCCTCTTAGTATGAATAAAGTGATGCTTTATTAATATTTATTGAAAATATAAATGACAACATTTTAATGGAAAGTAATTCAGTACAGGTATTCTCTTATTTATTTGCATGTTTCCTACTCACAGGTCCCTGGTAAAGACCTATTATAACAGTACTAAAACAGATGCTAAAACCCCTGGTACTTCCATAGTAAGAATTAATTGACACATCCAAATGTGGTGGTGCAAAGGATGTCATGAAGAGACAAATAAGGATATTATGCTTTAAATAGCTTTATAAGAAACGTGCGTATTAAAAGCAGTGCATGAGCTTATCTTCATCAGAAGGAAAGGGCTATTGTCAAGAATTTTTTTTCCCCACACCTTAATGAAAGAGCATTTTGTATTTTTTCATGCAAGGCAGCAGCTTGTGGTCCACATTAAATTTCCTTTGTTCTTTAACTTAGCCTACTAATTTTTGTTTAAAATGTCAAAATCTGTTCTCAGTAGAGTTTATGTCTTGGCTTGAGTGAATACAGCTTTTTCCTAATGAAAACGTTGACAATGTGGTGGTAGGTGCAAGAAGTGTGGAAAACACCGTGTAATGCAAAGGTATGAGAATGGAACCTGAGACCTGTCTCAGGAGAAGATACTAGTGTCATCAGTATAGTTAAAATGGCAAAATAAAGCTTGTAGAAAGACCTGTAATCTTTCAGTTTGTGTGACGTAAAGCTGTCTTCACAACTCTAGGAATAGTGTGCTAGATGTTGCTTGTAGAACCTTATTCATACTTATGTACGGTTTTGTTTTGTTTGTTTTTTTTTTAAATATTGCTATTAGCTAGGGTTCTCTGAAAGACTGAATAGTGTTTGTTATACCAGGGACAGTAAGATCTTCCAAATGTATTTAATAACTGATACATGTCCTGTTGGACTTACCAGAGTAGTAATTTAGAGAACTTGCTTAAATTGTGAAGTAATTAAACTCTCCATTTACTTGAAGAGCATCTATTTTGCTGCTTGAAAGTAGCAACAAGTAGGAAGAGGTGTTTTGTTATGTTTTGTTTCGTTTTTTCAGTTGGTACCAGCTTTTACTTATAGATATGGAGGGATTCCTGGGCTGTTCAGTACATCTTAACATGGAGACTTTCTGTTCACTGTAGTACAGAGAAATATATTTTAAGTGGACTTGAATTATCAGATGTACAAACCTGCTGAACAGTCTTTGCTAATATATATATTTTTTTTAAGCTTGACTTTTTGCTAGAACAACAGTGATTACAGTCTCTTGAGATTACGGTCTGTCACCTAACTCTTTTTGCTTGTCTGACAAGAATAGTCATGTAGTCATGGCTTTTTTTTTTAACATACCCTCTCCCATTATTGACTGGTTCAATCACAAAATAAGCTGCAATAGTTGAAATACTTAATTGACTCCTCAGTGTTCCTCAGAACTTAACTCATTCAAGAAAATATTCCACAGTGAATATATCTGCACTAAAATGTGACTAAGTGAAGGGATGGTAAACTTTAGCACAAAATCAGTGAAGTTGCTAAGTAAGCAGTGCCTTATTTCCTTCCCTGAAAAACAGGAAATACAGGTTAAGACTTTGCCTCCTCGTACAGCCTCATGGGTTTCTCTGTGGTTGATGCCTGTGTGTCTGTGACAATAACGCACTGTTAAATCTGCCTCGGTTCGTGGGGACAAACGCTGGTGTTGGGTTCACAGCTTGTGCGTTTTGAGAGAGGATGCAAAGGGAGGACGTCGGACAGAACATGATTTGCCTTGTAGGATGGGCGTAATCGAGTGTTTCAAATGAAGCCCCACTTGCCCCAAAGTACTCTACTGTGTCTAAATACTGGGAGTTTGTCTTGCATTGTGTCTCGTATGGAAAGAGTAATTCCTCAACCAAATAACATAGCAGCTTTTTGACTGCTTTATTCACATCATTGAACAGGTGTCATTTCACTATCCTAATCGTTTACTGGAGTCTTTCCCCTAACTAAAGTAACTCTGATCACGCTCATAAATCTTGAAGTTGGCTAAGCTGTTCTTTTAGAGTGCTTAGAAATTGCTAGTTTATATTTCTCATGGTGCTGAACTTAAAGGAGCCTCAGGCAAGTGTGTCCTCTGCCACTCCGAAAGTAGTTCAGGTTCAGTAACCGCAGTATGTTATGTTAAGTCACCTTCTTGACACTATGCCGCCCATGCATACGATGATTTAAAGACATTTAACTTGCTGTATATGTATACTTCAGTCTGGTAGGTATGTTGATGTGAATTTTGCTCAGTTATAAACTTCGTTGCTTCATTTTCCTCCCTCCCAACCAAATATTGCTGGCAGCTGGCACCAGCTGAAACAAATCCCACCTACCTGAGGTTTTTATGGGAAGATTAGTCTCGTAGTTCAAACATTGGGCTTACACGAGATGTTTGAAGAGTAGCGTTGTAAAGAGCCCTCTCTTTCTCCTCCACTTTCCTCTGAACTGTATCTCTGAAATCCCTTCTTTAAAGGACTTCAACTCTGAGTCACCTGTTCCCCTTTAAGGCCCAGCAAATACCAAGACAATGGATCAGCATTTTATGTTAACATATTTAAAACACCAAGTTAACTAACTTTTAGTTATATCAGAAATACCCATTCTGCATAATACTAGAGTAATAAATTTTAATTCTAAGTGTGTGTGTCTGTCAGCCTTCCCCGTCATTATGGTGAAATATCACGGGGTCTCTCTTTTTTTAAAGGCACTTCCAATATTTGGTACATCCCCCCCTGATCCAATAGGAAACCTGTTTAATATTTTTAATTAATTTTTCATAACAGCTGCACAATCAAAATTTAGTTGGAGATGATGTATACATTCTTAAAATGCTTTGATATCTAATAACAAAATAACCATTAAAGAGCAGGCAAAACGAGCAAAACATTAATAATGTTCTTCAAAATTTTTGCAGCATTTAATTCTTCGGTTTCCACTGGTATAAGATATCTCATTTCTGTGTGTGGTTAATATCTGCTGCAACTCACTTCATAGTTATTTGGGCATTTAAATCTTAATTTTTCTTAATCAGATACATGGAGGATTAAATGTCAAGTACTTGGTAATAAAAATCACTTGGAGCCTGACTTTGCTATAGGAAGGGAACTTCTGTGCTAAAAGTTTACTAACATTACTTTAGTATTTTTTTAAGGGGATGCTGCAGGGATGGGTTTTATGTTAGTGGTATATGGAAGGAGTTAGAGCTGGTGATCAAATGCTATATACTGCAGTATAATTTCTCAAACTTACTTTTTTCTTGCTCAGGGACATCATGATAACATATTTTGAACCTTCCATCTCATTCGAGGGACTGTGCAATGAAGTTCGAGACATGTGCTCCTTTGACAACGAACAGCTTTTTACCATGAAATGGATTGATGAAGAAGGTAAATTGATGCTTGGTCTTATGACAAATATTTGATTAGTATGTTCCTTAGCTGTATAGCTCTCCTCTCACTTTCATCTTTTCCTTTCCCTCTGCCTTCACAAGATAAGCTTATGAAACACACTTTGTAAGTATGTTTTTAGAAATAGTAAATCTGACTTTAAAAATAATGGTTATCCAATGCCTTTGTAAGTATGTCTTAATGAAAAGGTCATTGTTTCAAATGGCTTACTGTGGAGAGCACTATTTTTTTTTACAGACTAAACAAATTAAAACTCAGTGATTATCAAAATATGAATTCAATGTTAGCATTTGTTAGGAAGGGAATGAAGCACATGGCTCACTGTAAGTCTTAAATATTTGAGAGTTAAACTAACCTTAAAAGATATAAATTACAGTATTTATGTACAATATTGATACAATTTAATATATAGTTGAGTTATAGTGGTTTTGCTTACACATAAATTTTGAGTGTTTGTATTAGCTGTTACTTTAGCAACCTACTAATGCATAACTATTAGTAAAACTTTTTCCTAACTATTGAAAGAGAAATTGCTTGTCCAAGTAGCTTTTCATTGAAGTGTAGTAATAACAACTGTGGCTGAGAACTCTTGTCATCTCTAGTGCTTACATTATCCATGTTAAAGTTTACCTCAGATGAAACGAGTTCAGTGTGTTCTCTCTTTTCCTTAACAGATGTAGCCCAGTTTTGAGCTGTATGTATACATTAGTAATTTTTTTGAAAAGATTATTTGTAATTTGTATTTTCTTTGTGGAATTGGTGTACTCTACACATAGGTTTTGAGCTACACCAAGAGATGTCTGAATTATGACATAGCTGTTGAGTTTCTTTAGCATGCTAAGTACTTGATGCAATACATAAAAGGCCATAATGTGCAGTGATTTGTCGGCAGTGATTAGTATTTGTATGCAATGATTAGCCTAAATGGTGTTTCCTCCCCTTCTCACAGCTTTCCCATTCAAATTTGGGCAAGTGCCAGTTTATTCAAGCTTAAAGCTAAACATGGACCAAAGCTGATTTTTGGAAGTGCTATGTGGGCAGGTGTATTGAAGATTATGTGGTCTTGGGAATCTGAGCCGGTTTTCCTTCTTCGCTCCTTCTTCACTCCCTCATCATTCTGAAGTTATTTATACCAGCAGATGCAGTAAAATGAACAATGTTCATGACTAAACTGTGCAGTGATGCTATTTGAGTTGGACGTTTACTTTGTAGTAAACTGGCTGTTTTGTTTTATCTTGAGGAAGGTAATAGACTCCTCACTGAAGAGCAGAATTGGGACTGTCAGTCAGTCAGAAGTATATATCTTTATTAAAAAAGCATTTGTAGAAAATTTTGTGCAAATTCAATAATTTGCTTGAAGCAGCAGTTTGTTCTGTCTCAATTTCTGCTCTTTAATTAAAGATAGGTTTAAAAAAAAAAAGGAATGCTGCCATTTGACTAAATTATGTTCATGTATTCACATAGGATTCAATTTTCACAACCAATCTGTGTTTGCTTTAATCATTGACTTCCAGTTTAATGTCAATGGAGAAATAGTTAGTCTGGTGATGAGATGTGTTTAAAAAAATCCTGCTGTCTTTATTATGAGTAATTCTTGCATCTACAATGTGTGGCTTCTTGCCAAGACCCTTGCCTCCTCTCTTCATTTCCACGACTCTGTAGTATAAAGTTTTCAGTTGGTATTCTTTCTAGAAACTCATAATTTGCTTTCTTGGAAAATTCCTATATCACATCCTCTTCACTGAAACTGTAGTTGACTCTTTAAAAGCATGAGGAAATGTGTATACTGTGGACTGGTACTTGTTATACTACTACCCATGTTTCTTGTAGTATAAGACAAGATATGGTGTCTAGGCCATCTCTTCACTATTTCCTGACTAAATTGCTTGATCAGATGTGTGACTAAACTAGGTTTACCTAGTCACTAAGGTTTTTATTTGTCATATACTAAATGTCTTAGCCTTTGCAAGATGCAGATCATCGTGTATACTTCTATTTCATAGGGGTAATGGCACAGAAAGGCAGAACTAATTTAGTTGAGTGGAATCACTTCAAAAATGCTCAGATTCAACTGGGAAATAGAATTAACTTGATTTGATTTTTTTAGAAAACATTCTATTTTATCTGTATGTGGTCAGTTCGTCTTACCTCTGTCTTCTGAAATGTTGTGTAGGATGGACACTAGCCTTATGTTTGTGTTCAGTCTGTTGTGTCTTGCTATATAACTCAAAAGTAAATATTCTCCTATGACAGTAATCCCAGCTGTCTTTCAGTGGCTGCAAAATTTGTACTACTCTGAACTTGTTGAAAGAGTATGTCTATAAACCTTCTGTTCCTAGTTTGAAGCATGGTGTATGTTCTTGAGACCCTCCTTTTCTTCTGCCAAAAAGAAACACAAAACTGTTTGCACAGGTGTCCGAAAACAAATGAAGAAAAACTGGTTTGTTGATTCTCATAGTGAGTCTGAATAAATACAGTTGTTCCTTCTCCTCCCCCATGCTCTGCACTGTTCAAGTTTGTGCAGTGGGTAGGCAGTTTGATGTCCAGATAGGCTAATTGTAGGGGGGAGGCAGTATGAAGAAAAATGACTACAACGGGCTTCAAAGACTCATTTTGAGGATTATGACATGCATAAATAATGAATAAAGACAGAAAGTTGCAAATGGATAGTTTGCATTTATTACTAATATTTAAGCAATAGAAAAGAATGGATATATTAGAAACAAAACAAGTTAACTGGAAAAAAATTTTTGTGAGTTGAGTTTTAAATGTCCCCCTGCCTGCTAGGTGTGTGGTTCTACTGAAAAGCCTTAGCAACACTCGTATTAGTTTTGATATCTTGTAGTACAAAACAAAAAAGAAAATAGTTACTAAACTGTTGCTAGTTAGCTTTCAAACCATGCTACTAACTGAAGGCTCAAAGCAATAAAACTTTCAGATTGGATCCAGTTTATCTGAAATGGAAATTGTTCTGCTTTCTTCCAATTCACTTACCCTCAACCACTTTATCACTTAAGGGTGTGGAAAGTGGTATTTCTATTAAAGATTGGCAATATTATATGACAGTAGACTTGCTGTATGGGATTTTTGGCTAGAAAGAAGATTGTTCTGCTCACGTGCTGGCGTATGAGCAGGCAGAGATAAATCCCATGTTCTCGCGCAGGGTCTCTTGTGTAAGTGGAGAGGGGAGGGAAGTTCAACTAATAACCAGAAGTATTTTCTTTCTTTGGGGTAGTGATGATTCAGATTCAAAAATGCTTTAAAAATGTTTCAGTTGTAGTATTATTTTGAACAAGGTTTCTTTCAGGGGGATAATTTTTTTATAACAACACCAATTCTGTATCAGACAGCAAAGAAAATGTTTTGTTGCATGGCAGTTCTTTTCAGTCTTTATAGCAGTTTCCATACACTGACAGACATAGGAGGTCAGTTAAAATACCAGATGAAGTCTTTAAATGAATCTTGAGAAACAGGTAAAGTACAGGTTGTGTGTCTGAAGGAGTGTGAACCAAGGCTAGAATTTAAGGTCCTTCTTACTCCCAATCCTGAATACAGCAGCTCTTTAGCTTGATCTCCTTTGTTCCTCACCAACCCCTCTCCCTCGGTTTTAAACCTATCTGCCAAAATTGCCCTGATGTAATTAACTGTTGTTTAATGATTCTGAAATACCTTTGTGGATACATGTTATTCTTCTAGAAATATAAAGTAGATAACCACAAAGAAACGTTAGTGAGTCCTAAACTGTTACTTCTAAAACACAGATTTGTTAAAGCATTTAAATGCAGTCTTGTCAGAGAGACTTTAAAATACCTACCAAATGCTTGTATGATAATCTGCTCCATGTCAAATGGTCAACAAAAACTGCAATTGGAGAGGGAAAAAGAAAAAAAAAACAAAAAACAAAACACAACCACCAACCCACAATTATTTCCTGCCTTGGTGCCCTTTCTTTAAGGGATTTTACTTGAAATAGTCTGGTGAGTACAGAAGTAGTAGTTGAAAATCAGAAAAATGGGATGTTTTCACTTATGTGATTTGTCCAGTGTCTTGGTTGAGGTTTGAGGAAATACTAGAGGTCTAACTGCTTTTGCACCTCCTGGTTAAAGTCTTGGCAATACTGAAGCAGCTGTGAAAATAGAATTGACTCAGTTCTAATTAAAATCCATGAAATAAAATGGAATCTTATAAGTATTTTTAGGTGCAGGAATATAACCTGCACCTCTCATACTGAAATGATGTGTAACCATGCTTGTAGCAGACCAAACTAATGATGTATTGCGATTATGATCTGCTCGTCTCTTGGGAATAGCTCATATTTTTATTTTCCCTGAAAGTATTGAATAGAACTGTATTTTCAGATGCACTCTCTGAACACTGTTAAATACTACCACACTTCAGAATACTGTTCTGTTTTGCTACAATAATTACCTTAGAACCGACTGTGAGGGGATTATTGAATGCATACAACTATTTGGATTGAGTTATTGTTCTCTTTTCTTTTTACAGGAGATCCATGTACAGTTTCTTCTCAGCTGGAGTTAGAAGAGGCCTTTCGCTTGTATGAACTAAACAAGGATTCAGAGCTTCTAATTCACGGTATGGTTAAATTTACTGTATTACTTCTCACGTTTGTACCTGTGAAGAAGTGGAATTTTTACCTTGTATTATCTGTGTCTTTTGCACAGCCTACTCAACTAAAGCCTGTTCTGGCATTCTGTCAAGAGGATGCTGAAGACCATGCACTGCACTGTGTCAGCACTTTGTCAATGTTCTTTATAAAATTAAAGAAGGAAAAAATACTTTGCTGTTGGTTTATTAATGAAAGACAGCCCTTGTCTCTCTTATTCATTCATCCCTAGTGCCTTCGTATGCGTGCTGGCAATGAATGCTTGAAGATATATACCACAGTGTCCTACACTTCATTATTGATAAGTGCTTTAGAGCAGCATCTATATTAGGAAAAAAAAGTTGATGAGCTCCATTTGTGATGCCAGATTATTCAAAAGTTTGACTTTTCTAAAATTAATACTGTGCCCCTGATTGATGTCTAATTGTTCATTTTTCAGTATATATGCCTATTTTGGTAGCTTCTGCAGTATATTTTTCTTGCTGTTAGTAACTTTGCAAGTAGAAGATCGATTTCACTTTAACAGATTACAGCAGAAAAGCAAGGGATCATTGCAAAGATCACACATTGTTAGTGTGTGTGTTACACTACAGTATCTTAACGTGGTCCTTCTCTAAAAAGATGCAAAAAATCTAGTGTACCATCAGCTCATATGGAAGGAAGAGACAGCTTTTCAGCTTCCCACAAAGACTTTTAAAAAATGGAATAATATAATCTCTTTCTATATATTTTTCACTCTCTGTATATAGTACTTCAGTGTGCATACTGATCTGCCCTTTCTCCATTGATTTTTGTTTTGATAAGATTCCAATTAAACTAGCACCAGGCATTCTCTCCCCAGTTTTACTTCTCTCTGATGGTTACTAAAGCTAAATAAACTGGGGGGGAAAAAGGATAAAGTAGACAAGATCATATGTAGCTGTTAGGACACTGTTACATAGTATGTTTATAGTCAAGATTTCAAAATATTGACTCTGATGATTGGTCACATGAGAAACTAGAATCATTACTTTTTTCTAGTTACTTTCTTTAGGAAATAACTTGGTTTCTTCTGCCTTTTGCTTGTATTTCTCCTGTAGATCACTGTTAGGTCCAGCAAAGGGTTTTGTGGCAGCTTTTCAGCTCAACTGCTCTTGCACAAGGTTTTGTTAAAGTGCAGTCTGTGCTGTCTTCCTAAATGGTTGAATGCCTTTCAGAAGTGTTGTATTTAACCCAAAGATTTATTTTCTGTCCAAAATAAAAATTAATCAGAAGTTAATGTCTTTCTTGCAGTATTTCCCTGTGTACCAGAACGGCCTGGCATGCCTTGTCCAGGAGAAGATAGTAAGTAGGCATTTTAGTTAAGAAGTACAGAAAATCAGGTATTCAGATTTCCTGTTTTAGAAGATTTTGATATTCTATGGTTTGACATCCTGTGCTTATGAATGTTAATGCAAATCTCTACAAATGAAATATTTAAAAAGAATAGAAAGTCTTGCTAAACTTAAATGTTGTTTGTCATTTCTGAATCATTGTTAATAAGCATTTCACGTTCCTGTTAACTATCCATGTCACTCTGCTTTCCTTGCTTCTGCCTCTTCTATTGTGACAGGTTTTTTGTTTTTGTTTTTTTTTTTATCCTATTCTGTCTTTTTGGGAGTTGCCAGATTGCTGGCTGACTAATGTGAACAAGGGCTTGTAACCAATGATAATGACTTGTCATATAGCCATTTTTAGGTTTATGGTTAATTAATTTTAAACTGATGTTGAGGTACTATCAGTAGTATTCTCAGAAAACCTTTAAGTTCTGTTAGCTAATGTACAAGACATTAAAGAAGTAATTTTCCCTCTGTCTTATAGCTTTATAAAAGAGCATATGTAAGTTATGCGCACACACACACATCTGTTGGCTTGATAACCCAAGTCTCTGACAAATGTAAACGTGCATGCTTTAAAGTTAACTTTGGCAGTATGGGTAATGCTGCTTTTCTGAAAAAATGAGATTGCAGACTGAATCTGAAATCGATTTGCAACTCAGCGTAGTTTTGTATATTCTAGTTTTCAGTTTTGGTTCCTGGCATGCCTCTAACAATAAAAAATACAAATTAAAAAAACAACCAAACAAAAAAACCGCAAACAACTGTGGATCTAAAACACTGGTCGATTTGTGCAAACAATCTTATAAATCAGGGTACGATCCTGAAATTTACCTTCTTTCCTCTTCCCCTTCCCCCACAGCTCCTTCCCAAGTTTAGGTAAGGTCGGTGCATACTTTGCACACAAGTGTTTGTATTGTTTGGGCAGTTGTCCTTCTCTTGACTCACTGTTTCTTTTAACTTTGGAAAAGCAGAATTAACTTTGATGGGGATATTCTACTAAAAATTTTCTCCAAAACTTAAAAAATGAAAAAGATATTTGGGACATTACTCTGTGTTCTTGTAAGGTGCAGGAGTGAAACTTTACTCTGCAAATCACACTACACAGAAACGTCTGTGAGAAGATGTTGTAGTTCTGTGTTTATATTTTTATGGATATAATCGTATGTTTTTCCTCTTAGAATCCATTTATCGCCGAGGCGCCCGCCGGTGGCGAAAGCTCTATTGTGCAAATGGTCACACTTTCCAAGCCAAACGATTTAACAGGGTGAGACTCTTGTTGGAAAACCATGATACAGGGATGTCTTACTTTCATAATTACAGTGTCACTGCCTTGAAAATTATAAGGTAGTTTTATTCTCATTTTTGTTGTTTGTCTATATTATGTAGACTTTTGGTAACCCTGTAGTTTC
This sequence comes from Aramus guarauna, assembly GCA_013400195.1. NCBI lineage: Eukaryota > Metazoa > Chordata > Aves > Gruiformes > Aramidae > Aramus > Aramus guarauna. The sequence goes on along the minus strand of VXBL01007025.1, from coordinate 210,466 downwards.
AGGAAACTTAATCATTATTAAATTATCAGGAACTTAAAATAGAAAAACCCAAGTAAATTGGTTGCAATTCACTTTACATATACTGTGAAACCATGATATGGATTATATAAATGCTCCTGTGTTCCCTTAAAATCTTCCCAGAGGGCAAACTTGAACATTGGCACTAGATGAATATGAACTAAAAGTACATTTTCAGTTCTTTAAGGTCTGGGAGTAGAAAGGTCTGAACTCACTTATGATGCACAGACTTTTCTTTCAAGGCTTTTAAATGAAAAACAGATGTTTCTCCAAACAGCCTGCTCATGATGGCATGTAATCAACTGAAAATAACAAAACATTTGTAATATTTTCAAGAAGCAATGGCCAAATATAATTAGCTAAGGACGAAGAAGGCTATCTGCTGTATTGAGAAGAAGCAACAGCAAAAATCAAACCCAAAATATTTGAATAAGCCAGGTTCCTTGACAGCTTTAATAATCTTTCCTTCTTTTCTAAGCTTAGTGTATTGTGTGCTTAGTGCTTGAGATCGTCTCCACTTAACTTCATCCTGAGCATCCTTCATATCTAGCTTTTTTTTTTTTTTTTTTTAACCTCTTCCTGGTCCAAGGCTGTCAAGGCACCATAGTTTAATCACCTTCCACTCTTGCTTCCGTAGGCACCCTGTTTTCATGGTTCTTATGAGTTGTTTTGTGAATGTCCTTCAGTGAGTGGTGATCTTCCCATTTCCTGTTACCTGGTGGTTTATTGTGTTGAGGGTTTTGCTCTCCTGCCTTCCTCCCTCCATACCAGTGTAAGGGCTCATCTACAGAGAGATGACAAGACATGCAGCAAATTAGCTTGGTCACAGCAGCCTGCTGATTCAGCTGCGATGCTTTTGACCTGGAGTTGGCTCATGTCTCTCTGGCTCCACGTGCAGCAGAAGAGGCTCTCTGTGCCTGCACCTTTCCGTGTATATGCATGCTTTCTGTATGGCACTTGCTGCTTATTGTTCAATTGTAATTTTTTAGCTCCTTTGTATTGTATCTGTCTGTTTCTTCTTAAAGTTTTCAGATAGAGACTCTTGGTATAGTGGCAAGTTCCATAGGGATCTCTGATCCCCTATCCTTTATCCTTTGTTAGTGAAAATTTGACTTACTGTTTAGTTTTGCTCTTTAATTGGTTTTGTTGATTTCTCATTCTAGAGAGCTCACTGTGCCATCTGCACTGACCGAATATGGGGCCTGGGTCGCCAGGGATATAAATGCATCAATTGCAAACTCCTTGTTCACAAGAAGTGTCACAAACTTGTCAATATTGAATGTGGCCGTCATACACTACAACCAGTAAGTCAAACGTACCTGAAAAGTTGTCTTTAAAAAACAACAACCAACCAATCAAACAAAAAAGCCCGTTTTATATTACTTTATATTATTTTATATTTTCAAACTATAGTCTGCAAATGATCACAGTAGATGAAACATCATTCTTTATGATTACTGTGACACTTTGCAAGAAAGTTTGGGAATCACTTAACAGAATGGCAATTGAGTGACAAGACTTTCACATCTGAGATTTTTTTCCTGTATCATATATAAACATATAAGTGATATTTATCTCATCCTTCACAATGTTGTTACATAGCACATAAATATATATATATACACACGTGCTATTTTAAATCTTGAAAGTGAAGTACAAGTAAAAGAAATTCTCTAAATGTCTGTTAGATTATTAGACTATTTCCTGTTTTACAGAAAAGGAAGATGAAGTGCAGAAGTTTTGACTTTTGTCCCAAGAAATTCAACCATTTTTAGATCTTAAGTCCCCAGAAAAATTTAGATGATTACTGGTCCTGGTTTTAGTATTAAAAGCTGACAGCTACAAATCTCCATTTTGTGAATTCATTTGACTAATATATGTACTGCTGAAGTACTTGAGCTTTTCTGTCTGGCTTCTCATCTGCTGTACTTCTCTCTGTTGTACTAAGTTGTCACTTCAGCAGCTTCTGGAAGCATGTCATAACTTCTGGAAAATAGGTAAAATAAGGACCGCAGTGGTTTCTTTTATTGTGTATGGATTAGAGCAGTAACTGTGTTGACTAATCAAGTTAAAAAAGTAGCTAGATTATATTACTTCGGGATCATTTCTTTCATATATTGTCTCTAAAATAATGTCTCTCACACTTGGACAGTCTATTACAAAAGTCCTTTGCATATTTGCAGGAACCAATAATGCCTATGGATCCATCATCAGTACATCCAGATAATGTGGAATCAGGTAAGATCAATACTTTTTTTTCTTTAAGTTGCTGAAACATGAACTTTGGGTTTGAAAATGAAACATTATAAGTTTAAGTAAATTATTTCAAACCCCTTTGTTTACTTCTGTTCATAGAACAAGAAAAATAAGACAGCTTCTTAATGTGAAGGAGGATATAAATGTAAAAATTTCTCTGTTTTCCGTATCTTAACTGTTTGAGAATCTTGGCTAAAAAGGAAGAGTTTAGGCTCTCAGTTACATTTTCCCATCAGTAAGCTGTGTACTTGAAATACTCTGATCAAACAAACAAAAACCCTTAACAGAATTAACAGGGTACTGGATGGGTAGTCAAACAGATTCATTCTTGTAGCAATCAGAGTGATGGTCCTAACTAGTTTGGGTATAAACAATGATCACTTTAAAAACCAAACAAGCCACTGTGTGGAGTCAAGATTAATCAAAGCAATCTCCAAATATAATTATAGGCTTTTGTATTAGCCATAACTGATTATTAATGCATTATTGCAAAAGAATAATTCTGATGGTTTAGGAAAAAACCCAACAAACCAACCCAGCAGTTTTGAATGCTTACAAGAAGTGCATTGAAATTGTGCATCTCTCGGAGCTCTTATGTGTGGAAATCTTAAGGCAAAAGAAAATAATGTTGTGTCACATCAGTCTAATTGGTTTTCTTGTGTCTGCAGTGATTCCGTACAATCCCTCAAGTCATGAGAGCTTGGACCATGTTGGTGAAGAAAAAGAGGTAAAATATCTGAACCCCAGGCTAACCATATTCAGAGATCTTACAGCCTGTGTCTCTCTCAATTTCAAGATTATTTTTAGTAATTTAATTTGTCACAAACTGAAGACTAGTACATAAAGCACCCTTGGGTTGCTCACTCAGGTGTACGCATGTATGGCTTGAAAGCTGTTTTATTTTGAACCTTGAGTTGAGATGTGCTTTGATTTAGAAAGTATTCCAAACTCCTCCAGTGTAATTTATTTTTCATCCGCCAAGTCTCCTCTGCCTCCTTTCTCTCCCCTCACATTCCTTTCCAGGACAGTGCAGTTTTTAGAATAACAAATGTTAATTGAATTACTTGTTTATATTAATTTTGCACTTCTATTTGAAATGCTGACTTTTGTAGTTGCTAAAATTGGCAAGCATGCTTACTAATTTCAAAGTATCTTTATCAATAGGCAATGAGCATTAGAGAAAGTGGCAAAGCTTCCTCCAGTCTGGGTCTTCAGGATTTTGATTTGCTCCGAGTTATAGGAAGAGGCAGTTATGCTAAAGTACTGCTTGTTCGATTGAAGAAAACTGAACGCATTTATGCAATGAAAGTGGTGAAGAAAGAGCTCGTCAATGATGATGAGGTAGGCAATCTTTTTATCAGTGAATCAGGCAACTCTTCCAAAGAGCTTCAGTATCTACCACAAGGTGGGAATCAGGCTTGTGGATTTGCAACACTAATTGGAAATTATACATGCAGTTTCTTATCCATACTATGCTATAGAAGGGTCACAAGACAGATAACCAATTTTGAGGTCTCCACTGACAGACTGGTAGCTCACAGCTGCCCTCCCGTGCCAGTAGTTTTTGTCGCGAGCCTCATTTCAGTGTCTCCTTTTGTGATCAGCACTGTCTGCCACAGTGCCCCTGCACAATTTAAGTTAAGCCTGGCTTGCTTTATTATTTTGGAGCGATATTCTCTGTTTTTCCTATTAGGTTGGCTTGCTGGACTCACAAAGAAATGGATGGAGTCTGGTTTTCATATGTTCGTTTGATCCCCCCTCCCCCCCCCACCAAAGGAGAACTCATAATGTTATTTTAATTGCTCTTTAAATTGGACTGCCATCTTAACGATTTGTTTGTAGCTTATACAGTGACTAGTGGAAACTAATCAGAATTGCAGTATTAAACGCCACCTGTTGCTGAAGATTTCCCTTGTGTTTTTTTAGGCTACTCTGAAAGTGACTGCAGTTTGCAGTCCAAGAGCTTTTGCATTTATTTCTTGGTCTGCTATTGATTTCTTCTTCATTTCTTGATTCTATTTTACATTTGTCTGTGCCAGTTTATCTTTTATCGATGACTGTTTTTTCATTCCCAAGTGTAGTTACACAATGAGGCTAGAAGTATGGGATGCTCAAGACGGGGTTGGGGGGGGGAAGAGTATGCTAAATTGTCTTACTTCACACTGGAGAACTGTATAATCTTGAATTTCTTGCAAGTGAAATGAGGATGGTAAAACACTTGAATATCTTTCTCCTAATTGTCATGAATATTTAACCTAAGAAGTGTAACAATCCTTTGCTGAATGTCCCTTTTCTTAAATAAATAGGATATTGACTGGGTTCAGACAGAGAAACACGTCTTTGAACAGGCTTCAAATCATCCCTTTCTTGTCGGTCTACACTCTTGCTTCCAGACAGAAAGCAGGTAAAGGTTGTAAGATAATAAGAAGATATATTCAAAAATATTTCATACTGTTAGGCACCTGAAAAGCCTATTTAAAGCATTAAGTGTCAGGTAGGTAGTGAAAGTGAATGTACTGTAAATCACTGTAGCATTTTATGCGCAAAAAGCCGTGTTCATCATCTAAGCCTTTCAGAGTGGGAAGATGCAAAAGGATGTAACATACTGGTAGGTATGATGAGAAGGATTCTGGACAGGAAGAGAGGTGCAGCTCAGAGAATAAAAGGTTTGAGAATATGAGGTGGAAGACAGACCTAGAATGGGAGGGGAAAAAGGTGTAGGGAGAAATCAGAAGTTAAAAAAAAAAAAAAGAGGAAATTTTTCTCAAAAAAACTGCATGTCTGAAGATGAGCCTCTGAGCAAAACTTGGAAAACGGTACCTGAATTTTAAAAAGCAAACCAGAGTACTAGAGATGAAAATTATTATTTTCCTGTTTGTTTATATATAGGAGAAGAGATTGCAGTAGATGAATAAATTACTATTCCATACAGTAAAAATTTTCAGTATATATAAAATACAGCTATTGTATATTTAAACATCCTTCCTGTTTGAAAAAGTGACGAGCTAGTGGAGGGAAGTGAGAAGAAAGTATTTGTAATATGCTAGTAGTGTTAACCACAAACAAAGGAGATTAAAGGGATCAGGAAGGAAAATGAGAATTATTTTTTTTTTTCTGGGTTTTGCACACAAACTGATGTGAATCTATTTATATAGTCACATCCATAATAATGACAAGCAGTAGCTGTAATGAATTAGGAATGTGGGAAAGGTTACGGACTTTCCTGCAGCAATAATGGAATTATATAGAGAAACTTTGTATACTTGATTTTTAACTTTGGAAATTTATTCAAAGGGAGGGAAAATGGTGAAAGCAGCTATATTACCAGAGAGATGGGAGGAGTTGAATTGACATTGTTCAGTAACAGACCTGTAACACTTCAAACCTCTTTCAGCCTTGTATATAATTATTCTAATAAACTCCTGTGTGTTTCAGGTTATTCTTTGTTATAGAGTATGTAAATGGAGGAGATCTCATGTTTCATATGCAGAGACAGAGAAAGCTGCCGGAGGAGCATGCCAGGTATGTCTTATTTCAGATTTCTTGCCTCAAAGCAGTTGATTTTCTGACACAGTGCACTATTGCAGAGATTATGATGGTGAGCTAGCAAATCCTCTCGAGATGTTAAGGATTTAAGAAATGTGAAGCTGCACCTTCACTTTAATGCTGCAAGCTACCATATTTTTGTTTCAAGGAGGAACTGTAATAGGTATTGTTTGTATTAGCGTTACCCTAGATGACTTCAGTCTGATTCTGATTTTTTTTTTTTTTCTAGAAAAATGTTTTTGTGGTAATTTTTTTAACTGTCTAATGATATCAGTGTGTTTCTCTTAAAACAACCAGTACCAGCTGTCCAGGCAAATGCTGAGTTCTTGGTGCATATGCTTCATCTCAGATGGTGAGATGAAAGGGATAATTTCAGTAGACATTAATATTAATTAAAAATACTTTTTGAAGTGACCGTGGATGAAACGTTTGTATGATTATAAACAACTTACCCATTTCTCTGATGAAAATAATAGATTACATGGGATTATATGTAGAAAAGTGTCACACTGCCAAGGCTATGTTACTGCGGTTTGGGTTTTGATTACTTGAGTAATCAGTATCTCTTTCTACACTAGGTTTTATTCTGCTGAAATCAGTCTGGCATTGAACTATTTACATGAACGAGGGATCATTTACAGAGACTTAAAACTGGATAATGTGCTACTAGATTCTGAAGGGCATATTAAACTCACTGACTATGGCATGTGCAAGGTAAGCTCTAGCTCCTTGCTAACCAGTAAAATAAACAATTAAGGAATTGTCATGAATTAAAAGATGCAGAGACTTAAAAATATGAAACTTAAGGTATTCATTTATACACAGTGCAGATAGGCTGTATACTCATTTCACCTCTACAAATGGAGAAACGAAAAAGAAATGCCAAAGTGCACAGACTGCATATATATATACACACACATACAGACACTGTTTATGATTTTATGAAGCTACTGTATCAACTTGACTGGGAGGGGTAGGCTTAAAGAGTCAAGAGAGCTTGATTTCAAGAAGAGCAAGAGGTTGAAATGTATCAGTCATGCTTGCTCCCATTTGGATTCTATGACACTTCCCACTTTCTCTAGAAAAAATTTTGTCACTACAAAGACACCAGAGCACAGGTTTGACTTTTCCATGGAATTGCCATTGTGCTGATCTTTTAGAACTATTTTAAATGCTGTAATTTTGACTAAGCAACTGCAAAGTACAACATAATACAGGTTGGAAAGGTCATCAGGAAGCCTAATCCACCCTCCTGCTCAAAGCAGGGTAAGCTGTAAGACCAGGCTAGGTTACTAAGGGCTTTATTCAGTTTGGTCTTAAACTTCCATGGATGAAGACTGTTCTCTGAAAAGCTTGTATCTGTCCATTGCAACACCTCAGCCATGTAAGCTGTTCCACCATGCCTTGGTGGTTCCCGTTTGCCTGTCACTGGAGATGTGGTGGATCTTACTAGCTAAAACCTTAAAAGACATTGTTGTCAATAGGTACGTGCCATCGTCTCTAGACATGACCTGCTGTTTCTTCTGAAACAAGTAGTATTTTGTATTCATTTACATACAGATTTAAGTATAGTTTTACTAAAACAAAAACAGTTTATTCAGGATGCTTAAATTAACTCAAAATGAAGTTCTTGGCAGAGGGGGAGTGTGAGATCTTTGGCTAGCTGTATTTTCTTTCCATCTTTTCTTAAAGGAGGGTCTGAGGCCTGGTGACACAACCAGCACATTCTGTGGGACTCCAAACTATATTGCACCTGAAATTCTCCGGGGAGAGGATTATGGTAAACTGAATTTTTCACTGCTGCCATATAACTTTCACCTTGTCTCTTACTTTTTACTTGAGTTGTTTAGCAGTAGAAAGTATAAATCTCCATTACACACATGAACAATCTTAATTCTGTTTAAAAAAAAGTAAACAAACCCTTCAAAGGAAGGGCAGAAAACATCACACTGAGCAAATGAGATACCTTGCCTTCCACATTTTAATTTCTTTATATCAGTCTTGAAGAACAGTTTGAGTGTCCCAAATTTACTATTGTTTATAACTGTTTTAGATACTAATAATGATGTACTTGCAGTCTTGAATTGTATTTGGTTTTGGAGCTTTATATTTGGCAGCAATGAGTGTGTTAGATATAAATGCATTGCAAAGGGCCTAGATAGTAGACATCCCTTTCACAAATCTCAGTGTTAAAAATAAAATTGTCTATGCAATTGCTTGTTCAGGAAGCCTGCAAGATTCCTGAAGCAAGGGACGTAAGAGAGCACAGAGTACTTGCTGTGTATGTTTCCTAGTACTTATCCTTTCTTCCTAAGCTTCCAGTATTGTACCAGGCTGATCTTAGATCTCTTTTCTTCCCTTAAAATTTCAACAAGTTGTACAATTAGTTCCTATTTTTTAAAAAGTGGATATATTTTTTAAATCTACTATTTTATTTTAAATGAATGTCTCTTTCAGACTGGCTTCTTCCTTCCTTATCACAAACTCACTAGGCGAACTAGTTTATATCAGTCCCAGCATAGCTACTGGGAGATGTTTTCTTTAGCAGTGAACAGTAGAATAGATATGCTTAGCACCATAAATGACTGTTTTGCTGCTATTAAGAATCACATACTTCCTCCTTGTCCTTATCCTCTGCTATGGATAATGCACAGTTGGTTAGAAATGACTAGGCTTAAATATTATCTAAACCTTTGTTAAGGTCCGAACACCAACCTTTAAACTTTCTGTGTTTCCTTTTCTTTGTACAGCGTTCCCTCTGACTGCGTGCGTAATGAACCAAGTAATGTCTGGTACAACAGACAAGGAGGTTACGTGTCCTTTATTGAGATCATCAGAAAGACTGGCAATACTTAAATTTTTGAACTCATTCTTTCTTCTCCAAACATGTCTGGTTTTAGCCCCAAACATGTTGGTATTTTTCCTCCAGAATATCTTAGTGGTGTTTTCTCCTTTGAATTCTAGGCTTCAGTGTAGACTGGTGGGCGCTTGGTGTACTTATGTTTGAAATGATGGCAGGCCGGTCACCGTTTGATATTGTTGGGAGTTCTGACAATCCTGATCAGAACACAGAGGATTATCTTTTCCAAGGTAAGTACCATGAGTGTTGTACACTTCTGTGCTTTGTTTCTACTTACCTTTAATCTAACTTTAAAGATGCAAAGGCTGATACGAACCTTGTTTTCTTGCAGTAATTTTGGAAAAACAGATCCGAATTCCCCGATCCCTTTCTGTTAAAGCAGCAGGTGTTCTAAAGAGTTTCCTTAATAAGGTAAGAGCTAAAGAGGACTGTTTAAGACTTCTCAAGAGCAGCTGTTTTCTTTAAAAACCTGTTGCCTAATTGGTGTGTAGCAGACATGCTTTATCTGCTACATACAGGAAGAGGGTAGAAGAGATCTGAGCTGAAAGCAGAATGTCAGTGGGGCTGGGGACCTGTTGTAGGTATTTGTTTAAAACCTGAAGCTCTGCATTCCCAGGGTGGGATCATGAGTAAATTTCCAATTGAAAGGCATAGAAATGCTCCAAGTGATTTCTTCAATCTGGGGAATTGGACAAACTTATCAGATCTATTTTGGCTCTTAAAAGAGAAGAAGCTTAGCAAATCACTTTGACGATTTCTGATGACTTCATCAAGGGAAATGCAGAGGCAGTATGTGCTCACTGTTTGCTCGTAGCTAACTAGCCTGAGAGTCAAAAGGTGCATGTGTGGTAGCGGACTAGTCCAAGCACGTGCTCATAGTGAGTGTTGTGTGAGTAGGGAGAAAGAGGTACAGGAGAAAACAGATGATTCTAAGAAAGTAATACTGTTTGAGATCCCTGCTTCTGTTACAACTCCTTGGTAGTGTGTGCAAACATGTACGTGGAGATGGAATTGTCTTGTTAAAATAACCATCTCTCCACCGTGCTTATCAGTAACCCGCAGTTACTACCTCGGTGTGATTGCCTGGCATAGGCAGTCTGCTCAGAGAGGGCCAGAGGGGAGAATGGAATTCACTTGTAAGCTAACCAAGGTTGCTCTGAAACATTGTGTGTTGAAATGGGTCTAAATGAAAATGAAGAAAGATGATGTGGTTGTCTATATAAAACTCTGTTAAAGGCTTCCATATATTCATGGCTATTTCAGACAGTAAATTGGAACAGTTTCCAAAATAAATAATGCTAACTTAGTTCTTCAGTGTCCCTTGTAACTCTGGTGCTTCATTTCTCATGGAATTTGTAACATTGGTATTTTATTCATGTGTAGGCCATGGCACCCATTTAGAAATATTTTCTTCCTTGCACAGGATCCAAAGGAACGTTTAGGCTGCCATCCTCAAACAGGATTTGCAGATATCCAGGGACATCCGTTCTTTCGCAATGTTGATTGGGATCTGGTATGTGAATACCCACTGCCTTGGCTTATTTTCTTTGTATACAGTGATGGCTTGACGACTTGTTTTGAGCATGAGAGATGACATATAAACTTCAAAAACCTTAAGCTCGTAGCTTATGATGTACCGTAACGACAATACAGAATCTTTTAACCCTTTTACGCACAGTAAATACTGTAGATTAATAGAATGATTGCAGAAAGTATACAAATGAAACTTAATAGTAACTTCCAGCCTTGTTTAAAAACAATTCAGTAGCCTGTCACTCATTCTTGGTGTCACTAAGTGCATTTATTCTTAGATGGAGCAAAAGCAAGTGGTGCCTCCGTTTAAACCAAATATATCTGGAGAATTTGGTCTGGATAACTTTGATTCCCAATTCACCAATGAACCTGTGCAGCTCACTCCAGATGATGAGTAAGTAATGTAGAATTTAAGAAGTTCTGATAAGTCAGTGAAGGAGTTATAAAACTTCATTTAATAGCCTATAGTTGTAGTACATAGGGTATACGTGAAGCAGTAAAAAACATTTTCTTGTGTTAGAGAAAATTCTGCAAGGTGTCTTCATGGTAGACTTTGTATGAGTGGATGAAGTATTGTACTCTGCCATGATGTAAAAATCAGCCAACACTGGGAAAGTTGCTGTAAAGAATCTTAGTTCAGGGAAAGATGAATAAGTGCTATTTTACAAGTTTTAGTGGTATCATCTGCAAGAAATGAACGTGTGAAGGAAAAGACCTGTTTTGTCAAGTGGTTTATTTTTGCATTACTTTAGGCCATGATATTTCTAGAATGTTGGATTTAGATTGACTTTATCTTGGGTGTTCTGAACACGAGAAGATGCGTTGTTTGGCTTGTTTGCATATTATAAATTGTTAGTAGTCAAGTGAGTTTATCCTGGCTGCAAAGCCTTGATAAAATGCATGATGTGTTTGATTTTGGTGGTGGTTTTGTGGTTCCTTACTCCTGAGGGGCCCTGATTTGGGATGAGGATGGAAGGGCCTTTCTAGTTGGATTGAGCCACTGCTGTTCGCGTTTTAGGAATTTTTCTAGGGTTTTGTATGATGTTTGTGTAGTATGTAAATACAAACAGTGAATACTAAATGTTACCTGTGCACTTTAATTCTTCACCTGCCTTATTCACCCCCATGTACATTATACATTTATATAATGTATAAATAAAGTTTAGAAAAGTTGCTGATGTAGGTGCAGTATCTATCACATCCTAATATTTTCAGTTTTTTACAAAACTGACTGTTTTGGGAAAGTTTTAAAACTGCAAACTTTGCTTTGTGGGGAGAATATGTGCGTGTGAGCAGCCCAGTTGCTACTCCTGGGTGGTTTTGTGTTTTGTTACCATTATAGGAGCTAGGAAAAAAAACCCCAAACAACAGTGGTAACTGTAAGGAGAGAGAGGGACAAAAGAGAGAAGGGAAATGTTCTCAATTGTACAGGTCTAAATTTTAAGACAAGCTATCAGTCAATATGGTTAACTCTTTAATTTTGCTGAACTAATGACTGGTTTTTATTCTTAATAGTGATATTGTGAAGAAGATTGACCAGTCTGAATTTGAAGGCTTTGAATATATAAATCCTCTTCTGATGTCAGCTGAGGAATGTGTCTGAATTCTCCACTTCTGGACTGTGCCAATTGTTACTCTGTTTGTTTCTGCATGGATAAACATCTCTTCATTTGGATGCACTTCTATAAAACGAGTAACTGAACATCTTACCCTTGCCACCTAGTGTGAATTACTCACTAGTTTTCTTTTTGTATTAATTGTTGTCCAGGACAGTTGTTATGCTAAACCTTCAGCTGCCAGATTTAACTTGTTGAACTTTCCAACAGTCTTGCCAAACTTGAATTTTAATGTAGAAGTTGGTTTCTGGGGCTTCTGACTGAACAGTGGGGTCTGGCTGTATAATCTGCCAATACAGCGTTCCGAAAAAGTTTTCTTAACTGCTTTAAGAATACAAATTGCATTAAGGGATGTAATAAAGTATCATTAAATGACTTCCATCTTTCCAGTGAGACAAGTAACATCTTACGACTTCTGTAGTTCTAAATCTCTCTAAACGTCTGATTTCCTTAGACTTAGAGCTATGTTATTGCCCTTCATATTGAAATGACAGCAAGAAGAGCAGATTTTCTAAACCAAATAGGTCAAGAATGGCTGTTTTCTTAGGATATATAGATCTTATCTATATATCAGGATTAACTCAGTATTAGAATCAATAGACCTTGCTCCAAAACGATGCACTAGGAATTGTATGCCAATACAGAGAGTGCCTTTCTCAGCCTGTCCCTTTTGGTGAGGGCTGTACATGGTATAAAGTGTCCATTTCAGTGGGTGGAATTCAGTTAATACTTCAAAAAGTTAAAATCTGTAGAGCGTAATTTATCAGTAATGGGCAGTTAATATTGACAGATGTAGAACCTCATACTTAACTGCTTTTACACTTGCTGTCTTAACTGCATTAGAGCTGCATCAGCTATGGCCTGGGTGAGGGCATTATTTCCTTTTTTAATCTTATTGCCATACTGTTGGAAATGCATTCAACTTTGCCAATGGAAAAAGCACATCTAGAAAAAAAAACAGATGCTGTCCACAATGACTCCCTGAACTTCTCCACTTACAGATGATGATTTGTAATCACAATCAAACCTTCAATGTTGGTAGGAGACTCAAAGTTAATAGTAAAGCAATTGGAATAAATTGAAAGAATGGTTCAAACTAGGACTTTTGGGAGATGTGACTCTTACATTTCATGTTAGTAAACAGTGTAATATACAGCACAGATAACTTATTTTTAATGTTTAAGGAATAGTTTTGAATGTCTTAGGCTGAAGAAATGCCAAGTGTACCACTTTTTTATTTTGGAGAAAAGGGATTAAGAGACATAGAAGAAAAGAATCTGTGTTATACAAGTAAGAGCTGTAAGTCAAACTAAGAGCTACTGAGAGCAGGTCTAAGTATCTGTAAGCGCACGTTAGCAAACCTTATCTGAGGCTTTTAATAAGACTTCTGCTTGGTCATTGTCTCTCCTTGAAAATCCTCATGTGGCGACACTGTAAATTCATAGCACAAATCTTCCAGTGTATGTTTTTTCACTTACATGTTAGCTTCAAGGAGAGAGATTGCACAAATACACGGTAGTATGGTATTTAGTTTGGTTTTTTTTTTTTTTTCCCCAACGTGAATAGTGAAACTCTTAAGTACTGGACTGAGTTTTCAAAACTGGGTGGTGATTGGAGGGGCCTCAATTTCAGGGAAGCTTTGAACCTCTGCACTGTTAAAAATCAGGTTCCCTTAAACTCAAGGTTTATATTTTCAAATGTAAAATATCAGAGTAAACCTGCTTTTAAGGAGCAGCTGATAACTTCAGCACATTTAGTTCATGTCAAGTGAACTGCTTACATGCAGTTTTAAAATTGTGATTAATCGTTTAGCCTCTGACTTCTACACCCGCATGACTAGTTTAGACATCAGGACTTAATTGATATTAAACTTAGAAGTCATTTAAAGCAAACAAGAAAAGCCTTGTCTCTACAGTGGCATAATTTCATATGGGGTGTTAAGTAAAATGGCTTTATGTAAAGAAGGGCATTTCTGCTCTTCATCACAGAAGAGTAATGGAGTAAAACACTGTCTTATGCTTAAAGTAAACGTTAATGTTTTTTATCGATACAGAAAAGATACTTTTCTATTTACATATCTAACTATTAAGAATGTTGCTAAGTGATAAACATCTTCAGTAACTGTAAACTCATTTTTACACTTTAATTCTCTCCAAAGTGCCATGATATTAACAGTTATTTTTCATTGTTAAGCATATAGCAACTGTCTAAATATTCAGAAGGGACACTGGGTGTAAGCAGTTCAAGGCAGTAGGCTTTGTCTTTTGGAGAAAATGTTTGCATCAGAAGCATGATGTATTTATGTGGAGTAACCTTTTTGTATACAAGTTGGATTCTTATGGGTGCTCTGCTGGTTAATATTGTCACTACTATTTTCGTGTTTCATATGGAATATGGTCTTGAACATTGTTGTGTAATCATTCCTTTTATTTGTGCACACTTTTTACTTTAAATAAAACATTTATATTAGGCCTCTCTGTATGATAATCTCTAAAAGAAATACTGCAAAATGCTGGGCTTTGCTTGGGATTGTCATCTGACCTTGAACTATTCAGGTCCCACCAGAGTGGTGTTCTGATCTTGTGATTTCTTCTAGAAGATAGCACTGGGATAGACCAGAGTGACCTAAGAAACACCTCACCTTGGCCTGTGTTCCCCAAACATGGAGTGGAGGTCCTGCTCCCAGGTGGTTCACCAGCTGTAAGTTCACTGTGCCCTGTGGAGAAAAAGCATCCTCGTAGGTTCTGGGTTTGTTGAAACGAAAGTAAGTAGTGAGGCTTCAGTCAGCTGTGCAGATACAAAAAGCTTCAAGTAAAACATCAAATGCAATTATAGCTTGCTTGACCAAGGACCTTTTTCAGCTGGACTTGTAAGACAGCATCTCAGCTGCCTGAGCTGGGGATTTGGAGTTCAGAGCAATGCTGTCATCTGCTGCACTTACTTCTGCGTGATTTCTTTCTTTGTTTCTTCAACTCCTCTGCATTCTCTTAGATTTCTCACACAGAGGGCAAAGGCATTTACCTCGTATCCTGCCACAGATGCAGTATTTGAACATACCGGTATTTCGGTATCTGTGTATCTGTATTTTAAGAGACTTCCTCTTGCGATCTGGCTTGTTATTACAAGTATGTATCGGCAGTCCTAGGCAAATGCTGCAGATGGTTGCATATCTTAAATACTTCACCTCCCCCCACGCATGCTTCTTGTTTCTGTTCAGTTTGCTGGCCAACTGCTCTCGGCTCAGTCTGAGCAATTGTTTATGTTAAGACACTCTAGAAAAGAAATTAATAGCTTGTATAATCTATATATACTTGCTACCTTAACTGCCGAGCAGGCATCCTCACTTCATGATGGATTGCATAAGCGGTTTAAGTAAAAAAGGTATTGATTAACGATCTTTTCCTGGGAAGAGGGAGGTGGGGACTGAAGCTCCTTTGAGAAACAAGGGAATTTTGTCTCATCTTCCATTTTCTTGAGAAGAGTGCAGTTAGGCTTTATTTTAAGACTTTTTTTTTTTTTCCCTGCTTGTGATAAGGGGATCTGAACTGCATACTTGGAATGTGTGATCTTAACCGTTACATGTTTAATCACCAGTGATTGAAGGCAGAGAAGCATCTACCTCCTGGATCTGTTTGGCTTTTGTAGGAGATGGCCTTTTTCAGGCATAAACAGAACCATAATCAGTTGCGTCTGCATTTGACTTCTAAGCTTGAACAAAGGGTTTGTATCCCTCTTCCACTGGGTGTGAAGCATCCAGCTGAACAGCTGAATTTTGACCGTGACTTTAGATGTAGAAACTTAAGTCACAGCTCAGGTTCTTTATTAGCTGTTGTGTTTTGTACAGAACTGTTTCATTTCCAAAGTAGGAAAGTTGTCCTGTAAGATGCAGTGCATGCAACAACCATCAACTTTTCCTGCTTACAATAAGGACTGTGATAGGGTATCTCTAATACCATCTCTTGTCCGTGTTCCTTAATCGGTCACAGGAGGTATCATAAGAGTGGCCTTAAGTATTACAATTTACCATTAAAAATCACCACTAAAATGATTTTTTTTCTTTAAAATGTGCAAGCTAATATCTTCATAATTGTAATCTTTGTTCTCTGTTCGGTGTTACATTCTGCTCTTTATCACCTTTAGAGACTGTGTATATGGAAACACTTTCAAAAAAATGCTTTCTCTTCCCGTAGAAACCTGTTTGTGCATAAATGTGCAACTTGAATCTTATTCACAAAACTGTGACAAAGTTCTTTACACGTTTAGCAGTTTGACAAACAACTTTGTATCTATGTTAACCAGCTCTACTGCAAGATCATTTTATTTTGCTTTAATATGGTATTTGGCCCTTCACTTTATATGCAGTAGTTTACAGGATTTATTTTTATTTGCACTTAGAAATGCAGATCAGTTTGTCTCACTTGCCTCTCTTCCTAGCGTGCGAGTGGAAGAGGCATCGACCCCAGAGGCGGCCTGCAAGGAATTCAAAGGGGCAAGTGTGTGGGGAGGATGGGACTTACTCTTATTTTAAACACCCTTTTTTTGCTTCATGATAATTTGGAGGTCTGTATTTTTGAGTGGCTCCTGCTTGGCATTATCTTAGAAATATATGAAATAAAAGTAATATACTTTCTAGGAGGCCTATTGGTTTCCCATATATGATTACATGTCCCTCATTTTTTACTTTATCTGAAAAGGAAACTTTTGTAGTCACTGTTTAAAAAAAAATAATTTCTTACTTTACAATTAAATAACTTTTCTTCCTTAGAGCTGACTTAAGAGTAAAGACAAAAAAATCTGTACAGGCTGCCTCAGTGTTAAACCAAAGGTGTTGGAACCAAGCAGTGAAGGTGCTACCTGTGAATTGCATTTTAAGACAACCTTAAATGTTAATTTCATAAGGTTCCAAAGAGCTTCAGCACTTCTTGAAAATTCAGAGGTGTTAACAATAAAAGTAAGATTCCTCCTGTGCTCTGTTAGTGCAATTTATTACATCTTGCAATGGTCTGTAAGTCGGGTTTTAGAACTGCTTTTCAGAGTCTACAGTAGAAGTTGTAGGCAGAGTTAACATCTTTTTTTAGATATTCCTCTACCTACAAACTTTGTCTTACATTGCCTGATTATTGTAGCTCTATAGCAACACTATCATTACAGCACAATAGTTACCAGAATGGAAAGTGTGCAGCAGAACTTTTAAAAACCCAAATTAAGCAATGACTCTGAATTCCTCAGCTTCCATGACATCAGTAAGTCTAATAAAAGATGTAGTGTCTGCCTACGTATGTTGCCTTCTTTACATCCATAGATCAGTCCAGCTATGATGTAATAAATCTTGCATGTTCTTGAGTAAAATTTAAAATGGAAATATCATATAGTGCATTTCACTGATTGGTATTTGAAGAGAATGTTTTCCTTCTCCTAGGGGGTGGAGAAGACAGAGCTGTCCACACCCTCCGGACGGCTGTATCACAGGTCTCTGTCTTTCAGGATCAGCTCCAACAGCTGGGAGATGCAGAAATCTTTGTTTTATTCTGCTGTGTTGTGGCTTTTAAGCAGGCCTCATATCTGCTTCATAAATAAGTACGGAGTGTTAGTATTCTTCACAAACCTGTTTACTTTTTCATAAAGCTAATTGTTGTCCTGCCCTCAATTTATTGCAGAAGAATAAGGAATGTGCATGTTGGCATGTTCTCCATCACCTTCCTCAGGCTCCCTGCACAGAAGTTTTCCTGTGAGGCTAGCTTAGCTGTTTGCTTAACTGTAAATGGAGGAAAAAGACCAATATTTATAAAATCCTCCTGCAGAATCATTACATGAAGCAATGGCAATGCTGCAGAAGCATTTGATGTAGCAGCCAGAGTGAGACAATGCTTGCAGAGCACTATGTAATTGCATTGCTGCAGGCTAAAGAATAGCATTTATGGAAAACACCGAGGCGCTCCACATTGCTGCACAATGCTGGAATTCATTTAAACACTGTTGTAAGAATTCACCACTCTGAAAACTACAGACAACAAGCCAAGGTATAAAACTGCGCATTGTGGTGGAATGACCGGTGTTTATTGACCGCTATGTGTTGGTAAATTAGATCAAAAGCTGTTGGATGCAAAGATGAGCCAAGAGTAGTTTTATGGTCCCACATCCATGAATTTCCTTAAATACACAAATCCTATCTGTGGTGAATCTCAAGCAGCTGGAAATACTGATGTGTTAGTCCTGATCATCCTTCAGGTCCTGAAACTCAAATGCACAGAGTCTGGTTTTGTACCTGTATGTTTCGGCCATGATTCTGCTGCTATGGAGGAGTTAGATGAAGTCTGGCAAAAGGAGCTAGAACATCGTAGGGTAAATGTAAGTAAGGAAAAATGCCCTCCCCATAACAGCAGTAGTTAGGATAAATGCTCCCTGAGGAAAGGCTGAGTCAATCTCTAGTGATTTACAGTAAAAACAGAGAAACACGGATGGAACAGGACAAATAGCAGAGCATTAAAGGGGGGGAAAAACTGCATTTCTCCAATACTTGCGTTCTTCCCCAGCATTAAATCTTGGTTCTGGTTGCTGGGAAGCTTTCACCTCTGCTTTGGCCTACACGGAATGGAAGGTATTTATGCCTTCCTTTCCTTCTCTGTTTTCTCAAGCCTGTGAAAAGAGAAATGATGATTTTCTATAGGCATTCTGTGAAATGCCTATTTCAAGCAGATGCATGAAAGAACACACTTAATTTCAAGTAATTTGGAGCCTCAACAAAATGAAGGCTTCTTTTCGGTACCCCTTTGTTTGTAGGATAGCCGCCTGCCTGAGCGTGCTGCAGGATGGCAGCAGTAGAACAATGATCCTTGTTGTTACAACCCCTTCCGCTGAATATAAAAATTGAGGTTGTGCTCTATTTCAGTTTTACGATTCCTTCATCTCCACCTGAATTCTTTAATAATAGAAAGGTCAAGTGGTTTTCTTTAGGTTTTAAAAAATAAATACAACCATTATTGTCTTTGTGATCACAGGGTTATCCTTAAAAGCCCAGGCACTGCTATCCACACAGTTATTCTTAACCCTATTCTACTACTTAAACTGTCAGCAGTTTATTTATTTTGCAATATAAAGCATCACGGGTCCCAAAGATTGCGCTAGCTGCTGTGCACAGAGTAGGATAGTTCCCACCTGCACCTAAGGCTCGCAACAAGGGCAAAATCTGCACACCAAATAACATCAATAATCCCAGATCTCTCCTTGCCCAGCATCATCAGAAGGAAACGTTGTAGATACTGTAGACGCTGTCGCAGATCTCGCAACCAATGCGGTGCTTTAAAAGCGAGTTATGAGGTGACTCGCGAAGCAGCTTCGCAGCGATTCTCAAGGGCCTCTCCACCAGTAAGCCCTGCCAGCCTGGAGGAGATCCAAGGACGTCGAAGGTGCCAAGCCGAGGATTAAAGCGTACCGAGCCCCTCAGCAGCGAGGCGGGTTTGGTTTGCTCGAGCAGTGCCCGTCGGTGTAAGGAGTGCCTGGGGTTGTACAACCACCCCGTTTTCATCTGCTGTGCTTCTACACTCGCGTTGCATCGAAATGTGTCACTGCATGGGATGAAAGGCAGCGGTAATTGGATTGTGCCTTAATGTCAGCTGAAGCGCTGTCTTTACAAAGAAGATGTAAACCGAAAAGCTTTAGGCTTCCTGCAGACAGAAGGAACTGGTAATACGTAAAGTAGTCGTACAAAGACTCAGCAGTCCCTGAAGAGCGTCCTCCCCTTCCCACAGTAAGTGGGAGAAGCCCCTCACATAAACGCCTCTCCGAGCCGGCGGCTGGAAGGACAGGTCTGTGAGACCGCCTGGGCACAGACACCGTCACGCTCGCCCGCCCTCCCACGGCTCCCCGTGCCCCAGCACGGCGCTCCCAGAGCGGAGCCCACCTCGCCGAGGGCCTCTCGCTGCGGACGGCCGCGCCTCGGAGGAGCGGTTCGCCTGACAGCCCC
>VXBL01007025.1:120268-190066 GCA_013400195.1 Aramus guarauna | reverse complement strand
GGGAGGGGGAGGGGGTGAGGCGAGCCCTGCCCGGAGCGGTGCCGGCGGGGCTGAGGTGAGTCACGGCGCGGAGAGGAGGGTGCGAGCGGCGGGATGCGGCGTTCCGGGCCCTTCCGGGAAGGGGCTGCGGGGCGAGCGGCCGGTTCCCGGGCAGAGGGGACGGAGAGCGGCCCTCCTCTTCCCGCCGACCCCATCCTTCCCGGGTGTGCACGCCGTGAGGGAGCCGCTCCGGTGCCGCTCCCCGCCCCCAGCCCGCCCGCGGCTCGCCGGGCGGTGGATGCAGCGCTTCGGGAGTTGTCTGCTGCCGCCGGCTTCACCCATCTGCCGGGGGTTGTTCGGGGCTGACGGCTCCGAAGGAAAGCTCCCTGCACACCCCGTGTTCGGTCTCTAACTGGGAGACGCGTCCCGCCTTTGACATGGCAAACTCGCGTTTCGGGATCGCTTGTGACCGACCTCTTTCTCTTTTCACAGATTATCTGGAGGGACTGACAGAACTCTGTTAGCACAGGACATGAAATCAGCCGATGGCCTGGATCTTACCTCTGTTACTAATATCTTGGGGTGGGAGAATTCTGACGCATACCAGTGACATCTGTGCTAAAGGTGACTCTCTAGGGACGTTCGTTCAGTTTTTGCCGGCGATCTGGATCAGCCTTAGTTTGGGGGTTTATTTGTGAACTACCATAGTAACTCGTGTGGTGGTGGTGAACTCATGAAGTTGGCAGCACAATAAAGCAAGCCCTTAAGATTGTGTTTGATCTCAGAGAACTGAAAGTGCTGAATAAAATTTTCATACAACTTAAACTACGTTTTTGGATCAGTTGCGTTAAGATCAACGTTCTTCAAACTGAGTCCATTTTTCTATTTTAATATTTAAATAGAGACTTATTTGAAAAGACAGTATATTTTTTAAAGAAAAATCAAGGATGGACACTCTTGCATCAACTCAATTGGTTTTTACTGAATCGCTGTATGAGACTGCTATGTAAAATAGTGGGTAGGGTATGAAGAAAAGCCTTTTGTATACATATTGCAGTGGGGTTTTTATACGAGAAAATTGAACAAATAACTATAAAATTAAAAAAAAAATATTGTTTAACCTCTCCATTATTAATTTGATGGTATTACGTGCAAAATGGCTTACAGTTTTTTACTGCTGGAGGCAGAAGAAGTAACGTTTTACTGAAGGGAGTGCGAAACGTGGTGTGCCTGAGATAATCAAGATCATTTGAAAAATTTTTTTTTTTTTTTTGTATGAACAAGCAGGAAAATGCACATTCAATACTTACTTAATTAAACTTCTGGTGTTTAGCGATGGAAAACCCACAAATAAACTTCCCTCTAGGTCTAATTTCAGACCAAAAAAGGAGTGGGATCCAAGAGGATGGGAGTCCCCCATTAAAAAAAGCAATGACAGAAATGCATGTAAATAGCAAAGTACGAGTTGTAATAAATAAATTGCCAACAATAAAGAAGGAGAACTTGGATGAATATGACGAAACGGCTGTGGAGGCTGATGGGGAAACCGCCAAGCCAAACAGTACTTCACTATCTGAGCCTTTGAATTTAAATCCGGGTTTGAAACACACGTTGGCACAGTTCCACTTGAGCAGCCAGAGTTCGCTGGGTGGACCGGCAGCTTTTTCGGCTCGTTATTCCCAGGAAAGTATGTCACCCACCGTCTTCTTGCCTCTTCCATCGCCACAAATACTTTCTGGTCCACTTCTCATTCCTCCGGACAGCTCCACAGAACTCACCCAGACTCCACTGGAGGGGGAATCTATCTCGTGTTTTAAAGTTGGAGGAGAAAAAAGACTTTGCCTTCCTCAAGTGTTGAATTCAGTTCTCCGAGACTTTTCCTTGCAACAGATCAATACGGTGTGTGATGAACTGTATATATACTGCTCAAGGTGCACTTCTGACCAGCTTCATATTTTGAAGGTTTTGGGAATTCTTCCATTTAACGCTCCGTCCTGTGGGCTGATTACGCTGACTGATGCTCAGAGACTATGCAATGCTTTACTACGTCCTCGCACTTTTCCACAAAATGGTAGTTTTCTCCCTGGTAAGAACACCTTGGCCCAATTGAAAGAGACTGGCAGTGCCTTTGAAGTAGAGCATGAATGCCTGGGCAAATGCCAGGGGTTGTTTGCACCTCAGTTCTACCTTGCGCCAGATGACCCGTGTATCCAGTGTTTAGAGTGCTACGGGATGTTCTCGCCCCAGACGTTTGTGATGCATTCACACAGATCCCCGGACAAGAGAACCTGCCACTGGGGATTTGAATCGGCCAAGTGGCACTGCTACCTGCATATTAACCAAAAATACTTAGGAACGTCGGAGGAGCGGGAACTGAAACATCTCTTGGAGGAAATGAAGGAGAAATTTAGTGAGAAAAATCAGAAAAGAACTCGGTCAAAAGTAAGTTCACTTACTCTTGTAAAACTCCCAAGTCTCTTTCTGCTCACACGTAGATACTTGTTTTGGAAGCACGTTGCTTGCCTTTTGTAAATGGGAATGCTTGTCAAATCAAGCCTAAGTTAAGTTTGTGAGAGAGCATTAAAAGGTGCAGTAATTTCTTTCCTCTTTGGGCTGTAGGTAACTTC
The DNA here is from genome assembly GCA_013400195.1 of Aramus guarauna. Taxonomy (NCBI): domain Eukaryota; kingdom Metazoa; phylum Chordata; class Aves; order Gruiformes; family Aramidae; genus Aramus; species Aramus guarauna. The sequence continues at coordinate 187,460 of VXBL01007025.1, read as the reverse complement.
ATGCGAGCTGGTTTGGCTTTGTTGGTTCATGTTCTGTTCTGAAGTATGCAGTCGCTGGAAAATTCAGAGCTATTGTGGAAATTTTCATTCTCCTATTTGACCTTTGAGTATGTTTTATGTGGTGTGTGTTGCAGCAGCTGAGCAAAGCAGAAAGGAGCTTGAAAATCAAGTATTACAAATTAATTGTTCATTTATTATGTTTACTCCAGCAGACACACGTGCAGTATATGGCGATCTGGCTTGCTGACCAGCCATCTCACGATGGGCAGTGGTGCATTGATAAGTTGCTGTTTAGAAGCCCGAAGTCTGCTTGTTCAGCAATAGCTTTCTGTTTAAACTGGTTGTATAGAGAAATATGCCAAGAAGAGGGGGTTTTAAGCAACCCAAGTAATGAGCTGTAGGCTGGTATCTTGACAATGGTTAATAATAGGCATCGTATTTTTTCCTAAAATACTGCTGCAAGTCTGCACTGTGGTTCAAAAATACAGAGCTTATTTTTCCCTTAGAGAGCTTCTACTTTAAATAAGACAAACAACAGATAAATATTGAACATCATAGATGTTTCAGTTCATTGCATGTACAGGTTTTGGGGTATAATTTAAACTTAAGCCATTTTTTAGTGCTTCCTGCAACACTGCTATGTTTCTTTTCAGTGTATTTGGTATTTATATGTCTGTTTGATGGCTGCTGGTTTGATTATGTATCCATTTTGCCTGTTGGATGTTTTCTGGTGGCTTTCAAAATAGCAGCAAGAACAGTCCAGGTGGTAGAGCCCAAAATGGTGTGCTATAAGCTGGCACCTATCAGCATAAACTTCCAAAAAGTTGGTATTGCAGAAAGGCTTACTGCAGTAACAGGTATTTTTGCAGTTGTGCCAGCCTACAGTAAGGGATTTTAGCAGAAATTTTCCACGAATGTCTGCAATACAGCATGCTTCCACATGCTGAATTCGTTGAAGATGCAGGGTAAGTTCATGGCAAGGAGACTTGGCAGTCTTGATCCTTGCAAAGCCACTGTAGGTAATAAACTACAGTGCTGTAGAAGTAGTCATCCGTATTCGTACCTATAGTGCTACTTCCCTTTTCACAGTAGCAGATTTCAGACGACAAGATCTTTCAGTTTCATGTGTACAGATGAAAAAAACAGCTGAAATTATCAGTAACAGTAATTTGGACTGGAATGGTGCAAATAAACTTTCTGGACTCTTCTTTACAGACCTGTATAGTTCTTTTTTACAAAGCATATGAAGTCAGAATGAGAGAGAAGCTGTGAAAACTTGAACAAAGTTAAAGTGGTTGGGGAGGGTTCTTTTTTTTTTTTTGTCTCATGGATATTCATCTAGAAAGGAGAAAAGATTAGCCGAGTGTTGTAGCACAGCCTCCGTTTCCTTCTGGGGAACCTTGGGCTACTTCAGTTGTCTTTTCTTTCTCATTACTGTGGTGTGAGACAGGTATTAGGTACAACATGCAGACATTCTGTTTTCTTAAACTCCCAGGGAAATTTATTTGCAGGATGTTCCCTTTGCTGTTCTGTCACTTTCTTACCACCTTTGCTGAGTCAGTCCTCAGAAGTGCCGATGCATCTTTGAGGTGATCTTGGAGGGCCCAGGAAGAACAGTTGCCCTTGGCTAGGTGTTTGTCCATCCAGTAATAATAAATTTTTAGTTAAATCCCGTAGCCTTTGGAGCATCCTAGATCCTGTGCCTTGCCTTTCTCCTTAGCGTTTCACCTCATAAGCTTTTGCTTTCAATATTTTAAGAGCAGACAACATAGTCACAAGGTTAATTCCTTTCTGTTCTTTGTGCTAATAAGAAAGCTGCAAGCTGTATATTTGATTGTCACTGAGTTTCTCATTTTCCGTTGAGTTCTAGACTCTGCAACATAACATCCACCTGCTCTTCGTAGGAACAGCTGTCACTGACTCTGCTGATCTCTGTGCTGTCAGACCCTCATTCCCTTTGACTTTGCGACACTTTCTGATAACTGCTCTGCACTAAAACCTTGTTTTGCTTCTCAGACTATGTCCTTGAGTTGGTCGCTGTGCATGGGGAAAAGCTCGCGGTGTGGAGAGTTAACATTTCTTCTGAGTATTTTTGTAAATCCTGTCTCTGCTAAGACTACTGGCTTAATGATTAGGCTGAAACCACTACTTGTCTATATTTTTTTTTATTAACACCTTTGTACGACTAGCTTTAGAAGAAAAAGAAGTAATACTTTTCTTGTAGCTTTTTCAAACAGTTTAGGCAGAAGTCATTCAATTTTAAATTTACTTGGATATATTGCATTTATAGAATTATTTAAGAGCATCTAAACTAAACATTATTGGTAATGAAATACACATGTATAGATTGAAGTAGATGCCTTATCTCTATTTTATTAACCTAGATGATGAGGAAGTAATCATGTTAGAAAAAGACTTATTGTTTATTCATGATTACCTTTCATTTTCTTTCCTAAGTAAAAATTTGGTTGCAAGTTACATAATTCATTTGTAAAATGCATGCTATAATGGGTGGACAGTACAGTCGGTTTCCATTTGAAATGGGTGGGAATGTAAAAATCTGACCTAATAACTTGAAAACACAGATTACCTCATATATAATTTCATTTGTAAACATGTTAAAATGTAAGTCCTAAAATGTGGAGGAGATATGAATCAGAAGTTAAAATTGGATTACTGTGTACTAGCTGTAATGTAAGTAGAAGAATACATATTTAAATTATTAGAATGATCTGAATAAATAGTAAAAACTTGTCAAGTGTCAGGATGAGGCCGTTTTTCTAGAGATTATTTGCTGTATTTCAAATCTTTATTATTTAAAGGGTTGATTATGAATTCACTATTCTGGAGCTTCCTTGTACCCTCCCTCCTTTCTATCTGCGTTGGAACTGATTTGAAGAACTGCAGGGGTGGAGTTAAATTTCAGTTTCATTGCTAGAGCTGAATTTAGTGGGCTGGAAGTTTTGACCAGAATATTGTAGATGGGATTGGGTCTCTCTCATGATCAAGTGGCATTTGATTCTGCAGACTTTGGTACAAGCCACACCTGGTAATTGGGTACTCTCTGTGACAGTTTATTTCAGGGTGTGTAAATGTAAGCTTTTCTGATATCTTGTACACAAGAAATTGTGAAGATACTAGAATGCTAGGTGAAGCTTTCAGTACAGTAGGATTATTTTTTTTTTTAGCTTTATAGGCTTTTTTTTTTTTTTCCTTAATTGAGCAACTTCGCAAAGGTACTGGGTCTGGTTGGAATGATGTTAAGTTTCTTCATAGCAGCCTGTATGTTGCTGTGCTTGGGATTTGTGGCTAAAACAGTGTTGGCAACACACCAGTGTTTTGGCTGCTGCTGAACAGTGCTTCCTTCCACAATGTCAGTGCCTTCTCTGTTTCATGCTTGGCCCCTGCAGCGAGGAGGCTGGGGGTGGGCAAGAGGTGGGCAGGGGGACACAACCAGGACAGCTGGCCTAAATTGTCAAGCAGATGTTCCATACCATGTAATGTCACGGTCAGGAAAAAAAGATGCGGTAGAAGAACACGAAAGGGAGTTTTGGCATCCAAGGTGGACATTGTTCAGAGACTGGCTGGGCATCAGTCTACCTGTGGGAGGTGGTGAGCAATATACTTGCCTTCACTTGGTGGTTGTATTTTTTTTTTTTTTTCTTCACCTGTTAAACTGTCTTTATCTGGATCTGTGAGCTTTCTTGCTTTTGTCCCTATCCTGTGTGGAGTGGTGAGGGAGTAGCTGCGTGGGTGCTTGGTTGCTGGCTGGGGTCAACTAACCACACCTTACCCAAAAACCTGCTTCCCAAGGCTATTTTAATACAATGAAATTAAGAATCAATTTCTTAGCTATGAGTCTTGTTTAAATATATGATGAGATGCCTTTCACTTGAAATTAATAGTACCTTTGCAGTAGAGCACCAAGTATCACCAGCAACTTTGACTAAAGAGTAATTCCAAAAATGTTTCTCGAGACAAACAGAACAGGAATTGCTAACCAAATACAAAATGCACAGAAGTTTTTTAAGATGATCTATTCTGATGGTCCTGAATTAATTTTGTTTCTTACTGCAAAGGAAGTGGAATTGTCATGTTACTGCAGCAGCTTTGCCCACTTTTGCAATAAAAATTCGTGACAACCAAAGAAAAGTTGTGTCTTGAACACCAGTATTTGTTCCATTTTATTCCCAGGTTTTATTTTGTAATAAAGTTTCTGGCAAGTGCTTACTGTCATGTGGATAGTTTATTGCAAAAAGCTCCTAGAACCTTTTGGGAATCCTAGTTTCTGCTTTCTGTTTCTCCCAAACGTTTTTAGCATGCCTCTGACAGAGTTCTGGAAACTCACAGAGCTTTTATAATAGGTTTGTAAAGAGATTTTATTTTAATTTTCTTCCTACTTTGCTCATAATGGGAAATTGGAGATTCAAGACTCTTCAGTGGCTTGCGTCACCCTGCATCTCTGCCAAAGACACTCCATTTTGCAGTACCCCAGTTTTTCTGGTGTGCATGTATTAATGATGTAAATGCCACTCCACTGAGGAGTGTTATGAAAATGTAAATAGCATGTACCCATCTTCCAATTACCAATTTATTTTCTTTTCTTTAGGCAGATTCACAGCAGAGCCTGGAATTATCGCAGTGGTATCCGGTTATAAAGCAAGAAGCAGAAACTGATCCGCAACCATCCTCCTTTTTCCATCCCAGGTAACTGAATTTCCTGTGTAGAGGTATAAGCGCTGTATGTACAAGTATTTAAATATTTTGGCTATTCAAAGATAATTCGAACGGAAAAAAATGTACTTGCAACCTGAACTGTTAGGAAAACTCTAAGGGATCACACAGGAATAACTGAACAATAACTTTTTATGCATTTATTAGTGTAAATATTAATGAACTGCTTGTGAGTGGGTTTTGGTACAGGACTCAAGCTACGATCTATGAGTGTTCTTCAGTAGGCAATACAATTGAAATGTAAGTACAATTTCCATTTTCAGAGTAGAAATGACAAGGTAATTTTTAATCTTTCATATTTTAATATAATGCATGCATATGGAATATGCATAGGGCCTATTTACCATGAGTGCAACTTCATTTCCTTTCAAAAAAGACTTATAAAAGGTGTTCGAAGGCTTTCTTCCACACTGGAGCAATGGCTATGGCAAATTGTCTGTTGATTAGTTTCCTGGTTTTAGAAACTGAGTGCATTTCCTTAACATAGTACAAAGTTTGTAATCTGCATCAATGAGGGAAACAATTTTTCTTGACGTACCTCTTACCCTCATCCCCATGTGGTTATGCATTTACCTTATATGGGTGAGACCAGACTCTTTTCGTTAGTGGCATGCATCAAAGCAATACACATGCATCAAACTAGTTCCCATGCAAACGTGAATGGTGGAACTTCTGTCATGGTCCCGCGGTTTACTGTTTTTATTGCTGCCTTCCTTCAGAACTAGGAGAAGGGGCAGTGTCGAAGGCAGCAGTGTTAACTGCAGCATCATAACACTGATTATTCTGGCACTGACCTTAACACAGCTGGCACTCTTTTCCCTCCATTCTAGACAAAAGCTGAGTGGCTAGGTTAGAGCAGTACAGAAGGATGCTCCCAGGAGTCCAGGAGCTGTGAAAATCCCAACAGATTGTTCAATATATGTGGGAAAGAAGGTCCAGCATTGGTCTCAGACATGCCCCAACGCTGTCAGTACACAGCTTTGCTATTTAAAGAGTGATATGCTCATTTCAACTTCACCGATCACTTCCCTCATCCTCCGTTGCTAATAGAAGGATTATGAAAATGCTAGAGTCTGGATTCAGTGGCTTTCTAATTTCACTCTTTGTTTTTAAATGAAGACTTCATGTGATTTTCTATTTATTTTTTTTAATCAGCCATGTTTGAGAAATCCTGTTGGTTGATAGCCTCAAAACCTTATCTAGATAATCTGCTCAGTAAAGATTAAGTGGGTCATTAGGATTTCCTTTTGCATAGGAAAAATTTAAAAAGGACGTGCTTATTTTTCATTGAAATTTTACAGTTTGAAATCATGTTGAATGTAACTTACTGCTCTCTACCAGTCATCATTTATTATGTTTTACCTTTCATTCTTAATTTTACTGTTCTGCTGTTTCAGTTACTACCTTTATATGTGTGATAAAGTGGTTGCCCCAAACGTATCTCTTGCATCACAATATAAGGATGCTGCAAAAACAACAGTCAAAGCTTCAGAAGTGATTAAATCCTCACCTGGACAGTCAGAGAAGAAGCTCAGTAGTGGAAAGCACAAAAAAGCTGCCTCCTATCCAGAGCTTTCTCTTGAAGAACAGGAAAAAATTGACTTGAGAACTGGCATGGAGCAGCATAAACATTTAGGTGAGTAGTGAAAATTATGTTGAAGTCTTTTCACTGTTTATACCATATAATTTTGGAAAGCTCAGTGCCAACCTAGTATTTTGTGATGTCACTTCAGTTTTCCAAAAGTTCTTTTGACATTTTTATAATCTTTGATATTCTTTGCATTTTTTTCATTCTGAAAGTTTTAATTTTCTGTGATTGTTATGCTGTGTTCTTCTTTTCTCTATAGATTCACCTGTACCAACTCGTTCCGGAAGAGGTGGGAAATCTGAACGTATTTCTTCCAAACTCACTAGAGACTCTAGCCGTGTGGAAGTCAGTAACGATGTGCGAACCTTGTCCCCCACTCTCATGAAAGACATCAGTTGTGAAGATGACAAGGGAAGGATCATGGAAGAAGTAATGAAAACCTATATAAAACAGCAAGAAAAATTAAACACCATTTTGCGGAGGAAACAGCAGCTTCAAATGGTACAGTGGCAATCTGAGTGCTTTTCACTTTTGTCACCAGAAAACTGATGTTAGCTTGTTGGTTCTAGAATCAATATCATGGATTACATTTGTTTAGAAACACCAAAACACACAGATAAGTTTCCCCCCCCAGCTTGAATCCAGACACCAAATCCTTAATATCCCTTATGCTCATTAGGTCTGAATCCACTAATAATTGGTGTCTTTTCAGTTTGCAGCTACTGTGTTGAAGCAGCTCCTTCTTCTGTTTTATCCAAATGAAAACTACTTCTTTCACTTCAAAATGTTTTCCAAACATTTTAAGATTTTTGGCAAGTGTAGTTTAAATCCTCTAAAACTTCTCAGTTTTCAGGATTTTAAAGATGTGGACATCAGTATTCTAGAAATGGTCTTATCACTGCCCTGTATTAAAAAAAAAAAACAAAACCACATTCCTGTTTCTATTTGATAAGCTCTTAGTTTTAAGGGGGGGAGGTTATTAGGTTTTAATAATAGATGACATTAGAAGTTAGTGTTCTCTTGTGATTTTGCCTCATTTCTGTTTTCTGCATTAAGATAAATACTGTCTTTGCTTCTTACATTCATAAACCAGACCTGCTTTTTTATTTCATTTTATTTAACATTAAGCTCAGAGTCTATGAGCTCAGACAGGGCCCTAGAGCTGCTACTTCTAAATTGTTCTTCTGTTGGAGGTAAAACTTGTAGATAAGTTAAAAAAAAATAAAGACTTTAAAAAAATATCAAAATGCTAGTGGAAAAAGAAATCAAACAAATTTTTTCTGTTTTCTGATAATACACTTCTTTCATCTTCAAAGCATATTTTAGTAAATCAGTGCTGCTGCTTTCTGAGGTTCACTGCTGGAAGTTGTGAATTTTGTTTGTGGAAGCTCTGTGTACTTGAAAGTATGAATCATTTCTTTATGTTGAAATGCTTGCTACAGAATTCCAGGCTACTACCGTTAAGTAGACAAGTACTACAAAATCAGGCTATTGTTGTCGGTAGATAAATGTGCTCTTTTTGGCCTCATTGTTTCCAGATAGACATGTAAATTCAGTTTTTCACTTTTCTGGTCTTAGAATTAAGGTGTATGTGATCATGATTTTTCTTGACAGGAAGTGGAAATGTTAAGTAACTCTAAAGCTATGAAGGAATTAACTGAAGAGCAGCAGAATTTACAAAAAGAACTTGAATGTTTGCAAACAGAGCATGCTCAAAGAATGGAAGAATTTTATTTTGAGCAGAGAGACTTGGAGAAGAAACTGGACCAAGTGATGAAGCAAAAGTGTAGCTGTGACTCCAATTTAGAAAAAGACAAAGAAGCTGAATATGCAGCACAGGTGAGAAGGGAACCATATTTATTGTATCAGAAAATTGCGAAGCTATTGCTCAGCCACCTTAACGTTTCATATTCTCCATGTGTTCTGATTCCGTAGACTAATACTAAAATAGGTCATGGTGACAGCAATATTTATTTCTCTGTCCCTTGATGGAAACTGAGGTAGAATGCAACTTGGAGAAACACTTCTCCTGTCAAGTGTTACAGGATTTTCTTTTCAGATATTTTCATGATGTTACCGATGAAATATTAATCTTAAACATAAAGACTGCTACCTCGTCATTTAAAACAAATCATGTTTTTCATGTATATAAACCTGCCCATGTTATAGTATTAAACATTCTCATTTTAGTTTTAGAAATAACCTATTAATTGTTTTCTTCCTTTTATGTTAAAAAAAATATTCAAACCTCTCAGCCACCTTTTTGTCAGGTTAGTAGCCTACCTTGCTGCTTTTTCTGTTCCTTGGTGGTAGAATCTTCTGCACTATCTGATGAGCCTCCCTCTGTGCTCTATCAAAGCATTTAGTCAAGAGTTCCCTTGGAAGTGAAAATCACATTTTTGTCTTCCATTGCTGCCTCTTGGGTTCATGTGTCAAACCCTATGGAGAAACTTTTTTTTCTTTTTAACTTTTACTATTGCTTTCTTCATGTTGGAAGCTTTTCATGTCATTTCATTGGGAAAAATCAAGTTAATGCCAAGGGAGCCTCGGAATGCCCCTTTTCAAAATCAGTTGTAGTTATGGTTAAATGTATATTGATGTGTTTTGTACCATGTGACAGAAAACTAGTGTTCACAGTTTTTTTTAAAGTAAACGAAATCGGAAACTTAAGCTCAGTAAAGCTTTGTGGTCATTTGATCACAGCCGCCTGTATTTCCTGTTCTTAGTGTCTCAAACTAAGAAACAGGCAGTACTTGAGAGACAGGTTTTGGTATTTTTGGGGAGTAGGGCAGAGACTAGCATCATAAATCCTTCTCATGAATTTAATTTCATGACATCCCACTCCACAGATTCCTAGCCTTTGCTGCCAGACATAATCCTCTCTGACTAAGGCCTGATTTACTAAGCATCTGGTACAAGCCCTATTACTGCAAGTAACAACATGTTCTAATTTATGAAGATAATCACGTATAGCACGTTTTATAGGGCTTGTGTAGCTTGCTTTCTTTAGAACAACCATAGATTGTTCTCCAAGGAGTTTGGTTGATTGTTTCTTTTGAAGTTAGACGTTGAAAACTTTGAAAACTAAATACGTTTCTTGTATGGAAGCTTACTCTGTCATTACCTGCGTGGTAGAGCTATTCACAACATATAATTTGAACCTTTTTCTCCATTTATCACATCTTACAATGGGTTTTGGACCCTAGGTTCCAAGCGGTTGTCAGAAGTACCCAAGTTAAACAGAGGTCCTGGCAACAGGTAACTTCCCCAGGCTGTGTATACAGAGTTTAAAAAAAGCCTTACTCCAATGTTTTCTTGAAGGAGTTGCCAGGCTGCCCTTTCTCTCTGGGAACTGTGGACTGGGAGGAACCCTCTTTGTACATTAAACAAAATCAATAATTTGGGTTTTGGAACTTCTTTAAATATCTGTTCTTCTTTCTACGCCTGTCTAAAGATGTGCTAAGTGTCTTCTCCTTCTTTTTGACTTCTTTATTGAATTGTCTAGTTTAATTGTTGCTTTACCCTGTCGATCACAATAGGGCAGTATAACCAGTACTGGAACCTTTCCTTAGAGCTGGAAATCAAAACTCAACCAGAGACATGCTTGTGTAGTATGTGCTGTAACATGCAGGCCGTGGGCATTATCGTACTGCAACAGTTCACTTAATCATAGTAGTGGAGTTGGAAGACTTGCATTAATTTGCAAGCAAAATATTGCTAAGAACCGCTTAAATATTTCTGATTATGCTATGAACTGTTTAAATATTTCCAAGTATACCAGTGGAGTTGAAGATCCACTGAATGTGGTGTTTCTCTAAAATCAGCACAGCAGTTTCTTTGCCCAGTACATTTTACAGCAGTTGGTGAACACCAGTAATCCTGTATATTCCTGCTTCTTTCATGCTTTTCTTCTTTTCATTCTTCCTCATTTTCAGTGAGATGTATGCTTAGTGATGATTTAGATTGGATAGATACCTATCATTATAAAGGCAGATGGATTTTTTTAGATTGTGAGGTCTTTTTGAAAGAAATAGCTCCTTAAATCAATGGCAGAGAAGATAACTGATTTCCAGTCTCCTCCCTGTTTTAACTGCTGGTAGTATACATACAAGCAATTTGATAATAACCTTCCTACACTTGATGTTTCCAGATCTCACAGTAAATAAGTTTTAATGACACTCTAGCAAGTTTGAGCTTTACTGTACTCCAAAGATGAGAAATTTATTTAATTTCTGTGTTTAAACACAAAATAACTCACAAAAATTTTTGGGTGGACTCATGTTTGTATTTGAACACACACATAAATGCAGAGGCAGTTATGTTCAAGATTTTTGAATCTCATTTCTGGTAATTCTATTTCATTTATATTAAAGGGTATCAGAAAACAGCGTTGGTGGTTTTGTTTGTTCTAGAAACGCATTCAGGCTTTGAAATAAAGTAGTATTTTGTCAGGTAAGAGAAGCAAACCTGGGAAATGAAAAAGCGCTGTTTATTCTGGGATTCGTGAAACCTCTGATGCAGACATCATCACAATGTTCCTAACAGATTATGTATATTATTGAAATGGTCTAGTGTGACAGTACCTATAATTACAATTTATATGTATTTAAAATTTAGACTTTCCTGTTTTTTTTATTATAGTATGATGCTTATGCAACTTTGCATATTGATGTCATTTGCTAATTGTGTAGAGGGTAACTGCATAATTCTTGATAACTGCAGAAGACAAGCTGATAAATACTGGTGAACTGAAGTATTCTTCTGTGATGCATAGGGTGGTCATCAGTAGCATCTTGAATAGTTGACGTTTATAAATAAGTTTGCTAAAATTTGCTCTGCTTCTCTGTGTCTCCTCTCCATTTTACAGCTAGCAGAATTGAGACAGAGATTGGATCATGCAGAGGCAGATAGACAAGAGCTTCAAGATGAACTGAGACAGGAACGAGAGGCAAGGGAAAAGTTAGAGATGATGATAAAGGAATTGAAGCTACAGATCTTGAAATCTTCAAAAAATGGAAAAGGAAAATAGAAATTGGAAGAGGAAGCATGACTGCGTCCTTCAAACAGGGTGTTCTGGTTTTTAATGAATTGTGAGCAATTTCTGTGTGTAAGAAAAAGTATTCTCTACAGATTTCTATTTCCCAGACAAATGCAGATGAAGATATATATAAATAAATAGATAGGTATACGTTTTTAGATTTTCCTAACCAATGAAAATCTGCATTTATTTCTACTGGTGTTTTTCTCAAATGATGAAAAGTACAAAACTCTTCATTTAGAGTGACCAGTTTCTGTCTAATGCAGTCTTGAGGACTCTATACCTTTTAACATTGTCTGTTAGAATATATGTGGTGATCTTTATTTTGCTATCAATTGCACATCCAGTTATAAAAGTACATTAAAAAAAATCGATAATCTTCAAGGTGAAAAATAGTTTGGGTTTCAGTGAGAATTACATGTTCTCCAACTGGGGAGAGGCAAGGCAGCTTTTCACCTGTAAGGTAACACTCAAAATTGCCACGGTGATAGATGATTGATCATCAAAAGTGATTTACCAGCGTGAATTTTTCCCATAATTTCATTGTGTGAACTCAAGCTGATCTTTTTGCTATTTTCTATTTAACAACTTGTTATCAACCTGAAGAGTTTTAGAGCCAGCGTTTGCTTGCCATGCTGGAAGAAAAAAACATTAGTGTTTTTTTTTGTAAATTAAAAAAAATTACAATTACAATGGAATCTTTGGAGATTAAAAATTCACATATTTCTTTTGTTTTCTTCTATATAATAGGTATGAAAGAAACATTAATTAAAAGGCTTAAAGGTGGGGCTTTTCCTTCTAGAAACCGAGAAAGCTTGACTTAACTGGTTTTCAGACCCTAATGCTTTCAAGAAAAATACTATTTATTAAAAAATACATACTGGTTTTGTTAGTACCCTAAGCCTCCAAACTTTGAGCTTCTTGCCAACTTGTGGATTTTTCTTTCATTACATAGAACAGGCCTTAACTGACATTGCGATAATAGCTTAAAAATTAAAATTCTGAGATATGGCACTTTGAAAATCATGTTGATAGTCTCTGTATTTGAGTGGCATGGTAACGTTACCATGAATTAAGAAATACAGCATGTTTGTTAAGCTATAACATTTCAAAATGTGTAATTGTACAGAATTACTGTTTGATGTATATATAATGTTTGAGTACTTCAGAAGTCTGGTTCCTAGTGGATTAAACGCATGACTACAAAGTTGGATGAAGAAATACTTTTTAGCACTTCTTTCCAAAAAGTTTGATACAGCTGACAGCTGTTAGATGATTATGGCAGTGACTAGGAATATTTTAGTAGTTCTAGTATTTCACTACATAATTTTAACCTATCCTTTAGCTTCTGGTTTTGAGGTGCTTAGGTTTATTATTCTCTTAATAATTCAGTTAATTCTGGATGAAACCACTAGTAAAAGCCTACATTGACTTTTTTTTCCCCTGAACTAGTAAAACTGAAAATTTCTGAGTTCTTTTTTGTTGCTCTTTTACTGGTATAACAGGACTGAATATCCCAGAGAAAGATGAAATTGCACATATCTTTAAATTGAATGAGAAATGAGGTGGTAAATTAAATGTCACGGAGTCAAAGGATGATTCTTTGATAGCTGTGTATAATTTTGTTTATGGACTCTAGTCATATTTACACTGATGACTAAAGCAGTTTAGATGAAAAAATATGAAAGAATTTTTTTGTCAGCATTGATCAGCAAAGAGAACCCAGATTACATTTTTCCCTTCTTCAACTCCATCTCCAAATTTTTGTTTTACAAAAAAAAAAAAGAAAAGGAAAAAGCCTGTCTTTGCAGCATGGTTTGGAAGGAAGGAAAAGTGCTGACTATAAATGATTCTGGTTGTGTATCCACCACTTCCTTTAAAAACTGAATGAATGTTTTATTGTAAAAACCCCCAAAACCATGGCGATAGGGAGAGTAGGCAAGAATGTTGATAAAAACGTGATTATTAGGGAATGGAGCTTGAAGTAGTCCAACTTGATTGACAGAACCTGTGTTGGATTAGCTAGATGGGCAAGTAAGAAAATACCGTCTTGGGAAACTGAAAAGTTTCATCACGGTATTATCAAAGGATCGAGAGATCCCGTTTCTAGTTGCTTTTCAGAATCGGTGTTCTGAACCAGACTCGTTCGACTGTCAGTGTAGGTAAGGCCATACAGACTCGTTTCATACAGCTGCAGTAACTAATTTACCACAGTATTTATAGCTTAGCCATTGAATGTATGGAATCCTAACGGGATTATTATATTAGAATACTGTATATTCCATTTTCATTCAGATCTTGTCTATGTTATGTGACTTCAGCTAAAATGTCCCCTTTTGCCACCGGTGGCAATTGCAGCGGCGTGCTGGTACAGCCCGGGTTCCTCTGCCTCAGCCAGCACTTCGACTGTCTCTCAACCAGCTGTTAACTGGTTTAGGCTGTAGACTATTAAAATACCGGTGGCCATAATTTGTACTGATATTTTCACTCTTGCAAGAACTCGAGCAGCCTATATGATGTTTTAGCAATTCCAGCTGCAGATATAGCCGCCTAATCGTTTTAAAACATCTGGCTGAAAAAAAGCTAATGGAACATTTATTAAAATGACTTTAAAAGTAGCTTTGTAAATATTCCATTTAGTTAATCTAAAGTTAGAATTCATTTTAAATTATTGTAATCCTCTTAAAATTCTTAAATATTACTTTCAGGCTCTTGACATAAATAATTTTCATATGTGTAGACTTAATTTTATACTGATTTTAAGTAATAATGTATACATAAATGTGCCATAGATTTTGTGTGTTCACAGTCTTTGAAAGATAGTTTTTTTAGTAAATTGTAAATAATGCTGTATAAGTTCTAGAACAAATATATGTTGACCTTTTTTCACTACCTTATACTAGTTATATTGAATGGGTTATTTTACAGCCTACTATAGGAACTTGGAATGCACACAAGGGCCCTCGCTTAAGTGCACACTTAACAGTAGAACTGAATTCTGTCATGAGGTCCTCGCTTTTAGTCATAGCATGCTCATTTTATGTTCTATTATTTGTTTTGCCTTCAGTTATTGCTTGCTGTTCTTTCAGGCAGGACATCATTTTCCCAGATAGTTGTGACATGAAGCCTTTAGGAAAAAAAAATCCTTAAATTGTCCATAATTTTGAAAGTTGCATTATTAAACACCTAGAGCAAGATCAAAGTTGCCTAGTGCGCCTTTTGGAACAAAGTCAGTAGCATTCAAGGTGAATATCTAGTTTGCTCCTGTACTTTTGTAGAAGAGAACTTCCACATGCTTTGTGTGCTCTGATGAACAAGAAAATATACGTGCTTAGAGAGTAAAACTCTAGTGATTTTGGCAGTCTGAAAGCACCCTCGTTCACAGCATAGCCATGTATCCCTAGACGAAAGAGATTTTTATCTAAATCTCCAAACTTAAATAAGTCTGTGTTTTAGTTTTTGTAAAGCATATTGTTTAGCTTGAGTATTTAGATAAATGTAGTTATGTTTCACATTCTTAAACTAATTTTATTCTATATTTAATATATTAATAGCTTAGGTGTAAAATCATTTGTATATAGTAAAGGCATAATGCAATTAGTGAAGTAGGAAAAGTTGAACAGGAGCATAAAGCTACTGGTGGCCTGAAAAAAATAAGGCTTGGCCCATATTTTAGAACTCACGGCGTTTTATTCATACATTCTTGTTTTATATTGGGGAGGGGATAGCTAGAATGTGTTATGAAATTTTTTGAAAACTTTCCTAGCATTAGTCCTGAAGTTGGCCTTGAAATGCTGTCATGGTCAGCTTCCTAGAATTCACTTGCTTGTAGAGTATATATTTTGATTGTCAGTAAAGATAACGATTTTGTATTTTTTCTGCACTTAATTCGTGTCATTAATCCACACAACAGAGTTTTCTATAACATGGTGAAGTCAGCAAAAGACATAATTACACCTACCTGTTAATCTGTGCTTGCGAGATTTCAGTAATTTTATTTAAGCTGTCACTAGTAAGCAGCAGAAGGCTGCAAATTTCAGTTTTCTTTTTGCTCATAACATTTGTAGTGTGAGTATTCATTGGTTTTCATTACAGAAAGCTTCTAGAATTTTCTCTTTGTTGCATATTTCTGTTTCAAAAAGCCATCAATTCTTTAGCTTTTGTGAAAGCCATTATTGCTTACAAATTGCACGACAATTTTGTAGTGTGTCTCCATTACTTAGAAAATTATTTTTTTTTCAGGGTTAGTGGTTCAGTTGGAAAATGCTTGAAAAATGAGTTTTAAGCACTTCATCAAGCACAGCAAACAAAGGGTATAAAATTTTGCTATTTGAAAATCGAGTAAATGTAACAATATCAATTGAATTTTTTTTCTTCAAATATAGATACCTCACTTAAAGGAAAGCACAGCTGTACTGTAACTACATCTAGGAAATAATAAAAAGTTGGTCTAAAACATTTTGATGCCATTACGTTGCTTTCTGTGATTGACAAAATCTGTTTTTGTGTTTTCGTACTCACTCTCAAAAGTATTTATTGATGTTGACATGCCAGTATAATTATCTTACATTACAGAAAGTAGCTGCAAAATGACAGAGTCTGTGTTAGCTCAAGGCAACAGGTTGAATGATTATTCTGAAAGTGTAGTAGAAGCCTGTGAAAAACGATCAGTGCGCTCAACAATTTTTAATACTTTGCCAATGATGTACAGTCTTCTTGTTAGAGTTGCTGTGGTTGCATTACATGACACACAAAACTGTCCTCTACCTCACGTGAGATTTAACAGATATTTTATATGGTTTTAGTAAACAAGATGCATCTATCTGGTCACTTAGTTTACAAATTTTGAATTATATTTATTGAAACATGACATACTGTGCTCTTAGCTTATACCTCAATTGTATTTTGTGCTGTTATCCATTTTCATGCCTTGTAAATACCTGTATAGATTGTGGATTCGAAAACAAATAAAGAACTGTAATGTCAGAGCATTTGCTTTTGTAGTATTTTTGACTACTGACTTCCGAACGTGACTTTTTGGACAGTATTTAACAACGGTGCTTTTCTACAGACGACAGAGTCCTTGCTTTGATTACGGTAAATTGAAATCTGATTATGCTGAAACTTGTTAGGACAACGCTAAAGGGCATTTTTAGGAAATTCTACAAGCTCAGTAGCCCTCCTGAGCTCACCGTGAGTCCGTTTTCTAAAGCTCTTACGGCTCTGTGAAGACAGCAACACTAAGATTTCTATGTGTGTTGGCATAAATTTGATGTTTATATGTGTAAATTACAGACACTTGTGCATTTGGTATGTTCTCTGGTGCACAGCTTTTGTTGCTACCTGACTACCTGAGCAACGTTTGAGTTGTTCGCACCTCTCCTTAACAGCAATGAACAGAAGTCACGCATCACCGCATAAAATGCTGAGATTTATAAAAAGTTAAAACCAGGAATGAGAATTATACTTTATTTGCTGATGCAAAATATGCCCTACAGTGACTCGGAGGTTCTGAGGTTTTGAAAATCACGTGATAAAGTTGCTTAATATTTTTGTCTACCATCAGGGAGCTTAAATAGCAGAAAATTCAGAAGAGAGAGGAAGGAGGTGAGAAGCAAAGAGGGACCTGCTCCTCTCAGCTGTATGCGAGTTGGTCACTTCAAAAAAACTAGATTGTAGTAAGAAAATAAAACTTGAAATAATGTTTTGGAGATTTCTAGGTGATTTTTATTCATACTAAGGGTTTGGAGGTTTTTGACAGATAAGCAAGTGCGGTCACATGGACACATTTCCTTCCCCTCAGAGGAAAAATGCTTTGTCCTTGTTTCAAGGTACCGCTCTCGCATACAGGAAATCCTGGTTATGTTTCAGGTTATTGCACACCCTTAGTGCTCCTGTGTGCTTGCCTGTGTGTTACAGCTAAAGAGAGAAAGGAGCGGTGCGAACCAGGATGAAGATGAAATTGGTAATATTCTATGAGCTCAGCCTTCAGTATGGAAGAAAATTAACAACTAGCTATACTGCTTAAACCTGTTGCTTTCTGCATCCCATGTTAGATTTTTATGCTGCCGCATTTCCAAGCGAGGGAGAAGCTATTGGGCTGACAACCCTGCAAAGAAAATGTTCAAGGTGAGTCATTTGTATGAGAAAAAGTCGTGGAGTGCGGATGGCTTGTGTAAGTATGACTCATGGCAACGCGTGTCATTTGTCGGAGAAAACAATGCTGATCAAGGAAAAACTGCTTGAGCGGCAGGGTAAAAAGATTGAATTTTAAGGTGTTCACACTGTTGCTGAGACAAATGCATGTGTAGCACTCACTGTAAAAATGGCAAATTTTAAGACTATTGCCCTAAGTGTTCGAGTTTATTTAACATACAGCTGGGAAGTCATTCTTTGTTTCATACTTTATTGAACTCGTGAATCATAGTTGCCTTGTAGCACACCAGCTTATATTCACTTAAACATCGGTGGTGTTATTTACAACAGTGACAAAATAACAAATGTTTCCTGTCCCTATCAACATTAATGAAATAATTCAAACTGTGCCCTCTGGGCACTCGACCGAGTACTGTTAAATAGTACGATTTACTGAAGTGTAAAATTTACTACTTGCCTGCTGAGCTACTGCACACACTTTGACAAATGCAGTTGTGAAGGAAGACGTGGTGGTGTAAGAAGGTTTCGTGGTTAAGGAGACCACAACTGTAGGAGACTGAATTGCAGTAGGATGTGTCCACAGCCTGTGGATTCCTATCTCGCAGCATTTTAAAAAGTTGGGTTTTGTGCATTAGGATGCAGCTGCTCTGTCACAGTGTAAAATACTTCTGATCTCAGCCTTGGGATGAAACGGGATATGAAGATGTTGCAAAATTTTGTGGTATTTTGAAGAAAAATGAAATACTTTGAATTATGTTAGGAATCTAAGTATTAGTGTGATTTAGAGAATATGTGTGGATTTTAACCTCCAAAGAATTGTGTGGCGACAGTATCCTTAAATGATACTGGTTGGGATCAGTCATCCCAAAATGTTTAAATATCCTTATGCCGGGTATTAAAAATCAAAAAGCCGTGTGCTTTTATACTTCATACAAACAGAGCAGATCTTTCACTTTATAAAGCTAGACTGAAAAAATGCAAACTGAGTCAGCGGAGGGGAGAGGCAGGAACGTGTTCGTTTGTCAGCTCGTCTCCTTCCAAATTCAGGAGGTGACGTGTGAATCTGTCCAACGCAATTGCGTGATCCAAGAAGTGGAACGCTACTAGTTTCACTTGAGAGACGACAAGTTTATCTCCTGAATAATAAATAAGCAGGAATATTGTTTAGGGAAAGATTAAATCCATCTAGAAGCGAACCCTAGACAGCAAGAAAATGGTGGTTGGATATAAGGAACAGCTTGCTGCGCCTGAAGTGGGTGCAGTAGAATAAGCTATGTAGAAAGGTAGAATTGTATTGGTAAAGTCAAGGGCAGCGTGGCTTCACAAAAATGCCATAAACCAGGTACAGAAAAAAAACAAGGAGTAGCCAACAATATAAAACACACTTGAAGACAGCTCTTAAATGTCTATTTATTATAAAAGCGCCTCTGAAAAGATAATTTTCAACAGTTTATGCAGTAACTCCAGTGTTCAGATGAAGCTTTGACAAAACAAAACTGTGGCCTCATGCCCTTGAATTTTAAATCTAAGGAACACGCGACAAATGAAGCTTAGGATGGTCTTGTCCATGTGCTTTATATGCCAAAAAATTGAAAAAAAAAACCCAACCCTCTGTTGGATGAAGAGCAGGATATATTTCATTCCCGGCACCTTAATCTTGGGGAGCAGCTTCCACTGTTTCTTTCTCACTGAGCGCTCTAGGAATGAATGGAATTCGTTGTTCCGTGCTTTTCTTGCCCGGTTTTTCCCTTTCCCCTGCAATGCGGCCAGCTCTCCGCCAGCGGTCTCTCCAGGCACGTCCAGCCGCCCGCACCCCCGGCAGAACCGCCGCGCTGGGGACGCGCCGGGATGGAATTCCCTTCGGGATGCGTGGGCACCCGGTAACGTGTGCGTGTTTGTGAAAAGACACGTAAAATTAGGAAAATACCCTGCCTGCCTATTTCTCCTGATGCAGAACAGGCTGCGAAGTTTGGGGGTTTTTGGTTTTGTGTTGGTTTTTTTTTCATTCGGTATTTTGAAGTGGGCTGTTCCTCGTTCTAGTGAGGAGACAAAAATTTACACCCCTAAGGAGTGCGAGTAAAAACCTGCTCATTCTAAATTTTAGCATTCAAAAATTGAAATAAGGTACTGTTAAAGACATATTTAAGTCTCTCTGCATGTTAGTTAATACTTTTGAAAACCCAGGCACAAGCAGAGAATGCAGTGATGGGTCGTTTATGTTTTTGCAGTTACTGAAAACATCAGGAAAGACCCAAGACTGATTTTGTCCTTTTACTGCAGCCTGGCCGATGGCTTTGATGACACGGTTGATTCCACCTCTTGAGTAACTCTGTCCCCCACGTTTCTTGCCCTGTCTTCCCATGAAGAGGTACCAGCACCATCATTTATCTTCCTTTTGAAAACACTGCCTGAACTTTTCTCTCTCGATGCTACATTTTGAATAGTCAGGCTGTTCGCATTTGAATAAAGCAGCCTGGTTTGTTTTTCTGCATCTCCTCCTCTCCACACCCTCCTTCTCCTCCAGCTCCCTGGATGAACTGTCAGAAGTTGGGGCTCCCTGCTCGCTCCTCCCATGCGTGGTGGGGCTGGAGGAAGCTCTGACCCCTCCCAGGGAGGGAGCTGGGCAGAGGCAGCCGAGTGCTGCAGCAGAACCTCACCAGGGACCGCGTCCTGCCAAAGCCCCGTCCCTCCTGCTCACAGCCTGCAGTAGGTCCCAGCAGCCGGGATCTGCAGTAGGGAATCGCCGGCCGGCTTTGCTGAATCCCTGCGGGTGCTTTCCTGTCCGGCTTGCCCCACCAAGGGATCGACATGGTGGCCACCTGCCTGCACCTGGCCGGATTTGTCTGCAGTTTTATAGGGTGGATCGGGGTGGTTGTGGCAACGGCCACCAATGACTGGGTGGTGACTTGCGGCTACACCATCACCACCTGCAGGAAAATGGATGAGCTGGGATCCAAGGGGCTGTGGGCAGACTGCGTCATGGCGACAGGTCTCTATCACTGCAAGCCCCTCGTGGACATCCTCATACTGCCAGGTATGTGTGCCCCGTCCTGCCCCTTCCCACCCGGAGATGAGGAGCAAAGCCTTGCTCTGAGCGGGGCAGGTCCTGCTGCAGGATGAATTGACGGCAAAGCTCCTTTGACATCATCAGCACAGGAGATGGTCCATTAAATATGCTAAAGAATGTGAATGATAGCTCTTAACGTGATTCTCATTAAATTATACCTGGTTTTAATTGTACCCAGGCATCACGTTATCTGTGGCTGGTATCTGTTATCCAGTTAATGTTTAATCATTGCTCTTAGTAAAACACTCGCTAGTTCTTTCACATCTTCTATCTAGACTGCATTGCTAAACATACACAGTACATTGAGGTATAACAGAGTTCTTTGAGTTTCGCTTTGAGATGATGATGAACTATTACAAATGTTAAGGTTCTAGTCCTTGAAATGATTTGGAGTATAATGAATCTTTCAGCATCTATTATAAATGCTGCTATGGCTTTTAATCTTTTGGAAGATCATCATTAGCCTTGATGGTCTTGTGCTTCCCACATGTTCTAAGGCAAGACAGAACTTTTACACAGCAAACAGATGGAACGACATTTAACTTGTCTTGATATTTTCTAATTATATAGTAATTTTCAGCTAGTTTACTGCAAAGCAAAAATTAAGCAAGGTATTTAATCAGTATTAATACATCTTTTGAGCCAATTAAACCTGCCAAAGTCTTGTGTGGTCTTGTCCCTGTAAGCTGAGTTAATGATCTTATCTGTTTCAATCACTGTTAACTCTGCAGCGCTGCTTTGTTCTGCTATAGTTTAAATTACACCTCCTCTAGCATTTCAGAGCTGACATGCCAAAGCTGACAGGGTAGAAATAACCATTCCTTGTAGTTTTCTTTCATGTTTCCTTATTTCTTTGTTTAAACTGTTGTGAAACTTAGGAGTATTCCCGATTTTTTCTCTGTTACAGACTCTAGTCTGTATGCCACAGTGCTTAGCAATATTGAATCTCTCAGACTAGCTCCTATTCTCCCTTTCTCTGTGTGTGTATACTTTTATTTTAGTAGGCTTACCTTCTGTATTGCCGCTGTTGTTCAATATGATCCAGGACAGAAGACAGAGAAAAGGCTTGCCCCAAAGAAATATTATTGAATGAAATGTAATAAATAGGTAACCAGGTCTTTCAGCAGCAGAAAGCAATGCTTCTCTCCAGCAGAAACAAGTCACAAAACAAGATGCTTCTGCTTGTAACCTATTTAATACTCACAATTTTCCATGAGAGGGAAATTTATCCTGGTGTGCCTGATAGCTGAAATGTATTTAGAGTCCTTCATTGTCTAAGTCTTTGAAATGAATGTGTTTGTATTCTTATTTAATTGGGATTGATTGCACAGAAACCACACTGGGCACTGCCATCTCCTTTGTTTAGGATCTCATTTTTTGCTCTGAACTCCTTAGGTAACTTTTATTTTTAAGATTCCTCTTGAAAAAATTAAGCAAATATTCAATATACACGGAGTTTGCATTTCCAGGAACAGTAAAATCCTCATTTCTGGTGTCTTACCTGTATGTCAATGAGAGTCGTTTGAGGCCCCTTTTTGCTGATATTGTTTGAGGCATCATGAAACTCCATGTCTGCATGTGGCAGCTTCATTTTGTTAATAAGATGGGAAAGAGAGCCAGCACGTTCGCTAGGCTGAAGGCCCTGGAGCAAATCTGACACTTGTTTTTCTTTTTCATGCAAGTAATGACCTGGTTTTATTTGTTTATATATAGATTCTATACAGCATATAGAAATTTTATACAAGAATATATAAAAAGAAATGATATATACATAATATAGATATACAAATTTTTTTAAAATTGTTACATTATTATACATAGGCCCTCACAGAGTGGTAGAAAAGTCACGGCCCTGCCCAGCACACCCACAGTCCCTGGCCGCTGCTGTTCCTCACCGCCTTGTGCTAGGCTGCTGCAGCGCAGGGGCAGGAGAGGGGTGGTAGCTCACGAAACGCCCGGGCATCCCGTGATGTCCGTAGGGACCCAGAGGAATGACGCGGTCCTTGGTTATGGCAACTCAAGCAGCTCTGCAAAGTGCAGTCATTGCTGCTCCCTAAGGAAGAGCTGTGCCAGCTCGAGCCACGGGTCTCCTCTGAACCCCCGCTACCGGGCTGGGCTCCCGGGCTCCCAAGGGGGCCGTGGTTGGTGAGCGTCCCTCCTCCTCCATGGTGGCATCTCATGGACCTGCATGTTTCAGCAATGGGTCTTCAACTCCTCTGGATAACTGTGGACCTCCTCTGCTCACAGCAAGCTGCTCTTTAAGACTTTAAATTCTTGTTATTTAATCAAGGCTGTCTTTGTGAAGATATGGGGAAACTCCTTCCTAGCTATTTCTCTTGTTTTCCCTTCCCGTATTTCCCAGTTCCATGATTTCTCAGTGTCTTGCTGGGACAAGCTGGTGTTTTCCAGGCAGTGCTGCTTGTTCGCTGGAAAATTTTGAGCTTGCACATCCCGTGTTCACTGTCTTAATTGTTTACACAAAGGATTGAACCTGTCTCCTGTACTCCATGCAAGCGTTGGGAGCCAATCAAACAGACGCCTTTGTCCAAAGGTCTCCTTCTCTGGTGCCGAATAATCAAAATCCTCTTGCCTTGCCTTGCCAACAGGGTATGTCCAAGCATGTCGAGCGCTGATGATTGCTGCCTCCGTCCTGGGTCTTCCCGCTATCTTCTTACTGATAACAGTCTTGCCCTGCATCCGAATGGGCCACGAGCCTGGAGCTGCCAAGTACCGGAGGTCACAGCTCGGAGGGATCCTCATCATCCTCTTGGGTAAGGTGCCCACCGGCCCCGCGTGTGTGCGGAGCTGGAGGTCGTCTTCTGCTCCAAGACAATGTGGTGCAAGCTGATTGAGCGTGTTCACCTGAAAGCACGGTTGTCCAGGCTGGGCTGACCCTGAAGCTCTTCAGCATCGTTGCAGACTGTGGCGTGAACAAAAGGCACAAACAGGAGCGGGACGACAAAGGCAGGAGGCAGGGAGCGAAGCAGGGCGAAGAGGGGAGGGCTGTGAAACCCTTGCCTTTTGGAGTCCTTGGGCATGGCCACCGCCTGTGTCTGTGGGAGGGCGATGGCCATTGCACACAGGCAGCTGCCTGCAGGCAATGGTTTTGCTCGTTCGCTGTGGAGGTGATGCTATTTTTGGAAAACGGTCTATACTCCCAAGCTGCTTATTGAGAAAGGATAGCCTCTGAATTTTTGCCTGGGTATTGCAGATGCAGCCAGGTCAAAGAAAGCTGAGGTGTGTAAGAGGGGTTGAGAGGGTGCTGGTGCTGCGGGGACAGTACGGGAGGGCACAAGGAGGTGGCACGGACCTGGGAAGAGGAATGGCATGTTCCCTGTGCCTCCCAAACCCCTCTGGTCAACCTTGCCCTTGGTCTCCAAGTTCCCCTGGGAATTTCTTCCTGTTCTCAGTGCCTGCGGAGATTGTTTTGAGCAGTGCAGACTGTGAAGCTCATTGTCCCCAGTGCGACACCTGCATGTTCTTGAAGCTTCGTCATCTCAGCAACAGGCTGCGGTGCCTTGTTTTTACCCGTCCGTGTGGCAGAGGAGGAGGGGTGAGGGAAAGTGGCCTCTTTGTGTGGCTCTGCTGGTCGCTGGCAGCCCGTGCTGACATCATGCCCGTCTTCTTTCTTCTTCTTCTCCTTATTTTTTTTCCAAGTGGGCGCTGGCTATAGCTGCAGGCTTGGAAGGGCTGTCCTCTGGACGCTCCCTCCTTGCATGTGGTCCCTCCTCCGGTGCCTTGGTGAGAAGCAGTTAGTACGAGCTGGTGTGTCCGAAATGTAAGGGACTGAGACCAAGGGGTCTGTGGGGCTTAAGGGCATGTTGCCACAGCTGGAAGTCCTAAAATCAGCTTTATACAGGGCCTGTTTAGGACATCCCACCATGAACAGCCACATTAAAGAGCTGTTGGAACATCCCTGTCCCAAAACCTTCAGTCATGTATTTGGGCTTCGCAAAGTGAAAGAAAAAGGGTTTTTTTCCTGCCTGTGAATGAAATTTTAGTGCTGGAGGAGTCTCCTGTGCCGGATTTCCCTGCCTGGGATGGGGGAGGCCCAGCAGAGCTGCACTTTGTCACAAACAAATGCAAGTTGTCGGGTCCAGGCCAGGAGAACCGTGCTGTCGATCAGCCCCATTTGCAAGGCTGCGGATGTGGAGACGAGAGCATTGCCCCGAAATCTGCTTTGCCGAAGGGCAACAGGGTTACAGAACCAGCACACAGGCAGCAAACAAATTGCAGGGACGGTGTTGGGTAACGCTGCACAAGAATAAGTGAAATCCCGCATCTCGCAGCGTTGCAGCAGGATTCGGGGTCTCGTGTGCCACTCGCCCATCCCGGTCCTGCTGCGCTGTGACACCAGGGAGGAGGATGGATGGATGGATGGATGGATGGATGGATGGATGGATGGATGGATGTAAGAGGATGAAGGAGAGGAGTTGTGGTGCTCCAACAGCCAGACTCCTCTCTGCCTCAGAACATGGGTTTCCTACTGAGTAGATCCTGTGAAGAAAGGAAACACAGACATTGGCAGACAAATGCTCTTTGGGTCGGATTTGGACTTCTTGCTGATTTTTCCCCCGGTGAGTTTTGAAGCATTTACAGGTGAAGTGATTTGCTCATGTTGCTGATCTAGGCTGGGAACAGCAGCCTGGTCACGATGTTTTAGTCACAATTACAATAATGCTCTTTTTGTCAGATCACAAATGAAGAATAAATAAGGTCCTTTTGCTCTTAAGTTGTTTAAAAAAAAACAACAAACAACCAACAACAAAGCAACCCACATGTATTTTTACAAAACCCAATTTTTTTCCAAGCTGATCAACAAGACGGTCCCTTTGGAAGGAGAATAATGTACAGAGCTTGGGACTTTGACATTATTTAAGCTGATTAATGATCTGTTATTTGCAAAATGAGGTGTTACCATTCCAGAGCATTTAATAAGCATGAATCAGGCCTCAAAGGCATAATACTGACTTAAAATTCATTATACTCTAACAGTAACATGCCTCGGACTGTTTGTATTTACCCTCTGGCCACTGAACTCTTGTTCGTGGTTTTCCACAACCGCCCAGGCTCCAGCCTTTTCCTCTAACGGAGACCAACTCCCAGAGCTCTGGTTAAAAGAAAACAACCCCCAAAACATTCACTAACGTAGCAGAATAGAGATGTGATCAGAGGAGCTGACCCCCTGGCAAACTTCACTTGCTGCTCGGGGAAGGGATGGCAGTTTGGCACTGAAATTTATTAGAAAAGAAAAACAGGGGTTGAACTGGTGTGGGGGAAAAAAAAAAAAACAAAAAAACAAAACAGCCCACACAAAAAAAACCCCAAGCAAAAAAGTTGAAACCTTGCCAGGAAAGCAATGGGTTCAGATATTCCATCGATTTTTCTGTCCGCTGATAATAGCAGGCTGCAGCGTGCAACCTGTGTGCACACCCTCCTATCCTGCCTGCTGATGTATTTATGACTTTGCTTGATCCTATCTGTCCGAGAGAATTGATTTACTGCCGAAAACAGCCGTCAGCAGAGGTTTGCTCTGAGCCAGTATGAAAACATTTCATACGCTAGTGTTGATGGAAAAACCCTGGCCCATCCTGTGTTGTTGATACTAATTTGGGGGACCCCGTGCTGGTAACCAAGCGAGTATTTTCCTAATGGAGGTGAGGGACCCAAGAGACTGGAAAACACAGATGAAAAATACATTAGTTCTTGGCAATTACTACTGCAAAATTACCATATTAGCTATTGCATATTGAATAAAGGATATTAATATGTTTTTCTGGACAGTGCATGAGATTTACTTGTAAAACCATAGATATTAAGATAAAAAGATTGCTTTGAATACAGAAAAAAAAAATCATGGATGTCTATTATTTCAACCAAATGCTTTGAAAGAGAAATCTGTGTGACTTTGAGTCAGCAACCCAGAATGATTAAATTTAGCTGTGAAAGAGAAGTATTCTTGTTCTGCAGAAAGCCTTTAACTTACTGTTAAGGAATTTGGCAGGGACTCGCTGTCCCTTAAGTTAGAGTAATCCAGCTCCGTCTCCCCCACCTCCCCAAGCACCTTCTGTGCTTCTTGCCTATGTGCACTTCCATCTGATTAAAATATGCCTGTAATGCAGCATATTAAGAGTCTCAGCTCAACGTGTGGAGCCACTGCTCAAAGTCAAAAAGAACTTAGAAATGCGGGAGCCTGGGATGTGTCCCTGTGGATTCACAGTGATCTGACGGAGCAAGGAGAACCCTACCAGCTATTATTGAGATGGCTTCTGCAGGTGGAGGCGGTGGCTTTACAAGACTGCCTGCTCTAGCTGCAAAAAACAGGCAAGTTTTCCAGTATGTGTGCACCCCAAAACATGCCTGTTTTTCCAGCTAACACAGTTGATCTAGTAGAAAATATTCCTTCTGCTTGCAGACTTTCTTTTACTTTTCTAGATCTAGATCTACTTTACTAGACTATATTGACCGCAGCAGCTCTACTCTCTGAAGACATTCATATTTAGGGAGAGGCAAAGGGTCTCAGCATCAGCACAAAAGCCAAGGAGTAATAATTTCTATTCAAAGAGTTCATCCTTGTAGACAGCTATTTTGGTACTTGAAAATTGTCCTAAAAAGCCTTTTCCAATCCCTTAGGGTTTCTTGGCAAATCAACTTTTCTTCAGCCTTTCTCTGCGATACAGCTAGACCAAAATTTGAGTCCACCAAGAAATATTGCAATTGCAGACCACCCTTTTCCCATCTTTTCAGAGGATTTACAACCCAATCTGAGCTACGCAGAGCAATGAAACCCAGTCCGGTTCCAGGGCGTTCCTCTTGCTGAGCAGCGGGGTCACTGGTGACTGACGGCAGCTGGTAGCCTCCGAAGACAGAGAGGTCAAACTAACCCATGCAACGTCCTTGGCTTGCGTTTCACAGCTTGCTGGTATTGTCAGCATTAAAATAAGGTGGTTTTACATGTAGTAGAGCCACACGCATAAGAGATGCCATTGTGTTAGCGTCCCTGAGAGCTCTTCTCACCCCAGTGCAAGTGTTTTCTTCGGTCCTGTGTTGTGGGGGAGGGTCTGGATAGATAAGGCTCTTACAGTCTATGGACATAAATATATATATGTATATTTACTGCTGACAGTAAAAGAAAAGATGATTGTGTTTTTTCGGACAACAAAGGAGCTTTTTTTCTGGATCCCATTAGAATGCTTTGTGGATTCCCAGCTGATACATTTTTGTTTTAAAGCGTTAGAGGGTCATGAGCTGTGTGCAGGATGGATCCACATGCAGGAGAAATGCTGCTCTCCCCTCCCTGCCTTCTCCAGAAATTCCTTCCAAAGCCACAGGGTCCTTGCTTTGAGGAGGCCCAAAATTATTACTGGCTTTATTAGCATCCTTCAAATGTTCTTCTCTTTTCCATAAGAAAATATTTTCTCTCACAATAGCTACAGCTATTGAGGATGGGTTTTCTGCTGTACGGGCCAGGAGTTATGGTTTGTTCTTCACTTTAACTAAACAATTTTATTTTTAATCTCATCCCCCCCCCCTTTTTTTTTTCTCCTATTGCAACCTTAACTTTTTGACACTGCCTCCAGATACCTTTTAATGCGTTTGGTGGAATTCTGTAACGCTGCCACGGTCCTGTTATTGTTTTGCTCTGATTCTCTGATAGCCACAAGGATGGAGTCCTGCACAGCTTGTCCCAGAGGCAAGTAAATATTGACCGATTAATTCTTCTCAGATGTACAGGCCATAAAGGAGTATTGTTTTAGGATCTGCTCCTGTGAGGTGATTAACACCAGCAACTCCTGTTGCCCTCGGTGCATGTGGGGACTTTGCAGGACGGAGGTAGGACCCTTAGTGAGGGTGGTGAGTGTGACCTTGTGTAGCACAAGGAGAATACAGGGCACGTGTTTTCTCCCTGCTTGGAGCAAACCACACGTGTGTGCCGCACACTGAAACACTGTGGTCCCCAGCCTGGCTGCCTGCGAAGCGCTGCCTTTGAACCCGCGTTACTGTCCTGACGGTATCTGCTTCACACGTCCTCCACCTAGCACTCCTCGCAGCACCACCATGGCAGCCTTCCTGCTTTCTGTGTGTGTGTGGGAAAATAATAATAAAAAAAATCTATGGAATTTCAAGCTAAATTTGAAGTCTGCAGTTATTTTTTGATCCACTGTAGACTCTAGGTAAAATACTGTTGTCCGTTCAGATGAGGTCCCATTTCTATTCAATCCAATGGGTTTCTGGAGAGCCTTGCTGGGTTTGTCCCCATCACTTTGATGTAGAGAAGTTTCCTATAGGGAAGCGATATCTGCTTTCCAGAGTTGTGAGACATTTCCTTCTCCACAGAAAACCCCACCAATGCTGTACTGCTGCTTATTTTGTCCCTGCCCATTTTTCTGCTTGTATTTTACAAACCCTACTCTGTCTTGCTAAGTGCTGGGATATTTCATTAATGTTTATGTGAGCATTCAGGAGAGCAACTGCAGTGATGCTGATTGACGTGGGCTGAGGATGAAGCACGTGAGTTCATGCAGAAATAGTGATTTAAACCAGTTGACTCTGGGCCACCAATTTTACTGTCTGAGCAATGCATACAGCTTTTGTGGTCTTGCTTCATATCTAATCTATTCCTAGTTCTGCAGCTCTCCAGAGCATCAATTTCAGGGATGACTTTCCTTTTCCCCCTTAAAGATATTTCTAGGGAACAAATCTGTTTCCCTTGTAATAAATATATCAGATTCTGTCAAGCAGCAGTTGTTTTTTTTTCTTTTTGTTTGTTGGTGCTTGAGAGCGATGGCTGTTCTCTCTTGATCTCTCTCCCACACTGCCTCCCGCTTGGAGACCTCTTGGACCAAGCCCTGATGCTGCTGCTCCTGGGTCCCTCCGTGGGAGTGCAAGGGAGGAGGGATGGGCTTTCTCTCTGTCTCCTGTCCTGCAGAGCCTTCCCTCCCTTCGGTGTGCTTTGTGTCCCCGTGGTGGGGTTACCCGCTGGAGTCACCTCTCCTTTCCATCCCTCCCCAGCCATGTGCGGCGTCGTTGCGACCATCTGGTTTCCCGTGTGCGCCCACCGCGAGACCACCATTATGAGCTTCGGCTACTCCCTGTACACAGGCTGGATCGGCTCTGCGCTCTGCCTCTTCGGCGGCTGCGTCATCGTCTGCTGCTCGGGAGATGCCCAGACGTTCGGTGAAAACCGTTTCTACTATGCCTCGGGATCCAGCTCCCCCACCCACGCAAAGAGCGCTCACGTGTAAGCATCCTGGGGACGTCCCACGGCTGCCGTCGGATGCTTTGGCTGGTGGGTTTGCGTGCCCTGGGTTTGCTTCTGCTGACATGCACCGCTGTCAGGCTCCCAGGGGAAGATTTAGAAAAGCAGCACAAATGTCTGGTAGTTTGAAGTGTTATTCTCCCCATCTGTTCCCCCCTTCTCTAGAAAAGAAAGCTCCAGCCAGCCCTACCTCTTGGTCCTTCCCATTCTGTCTTGGCCACCACCCCCGCCCCCTTCTTGCAGCCAGGATGACTCAGATGGTTTGGGGTTGTCATGCGGGGTTTAGGGCTTTAATTTTATTTTCTAGCTCCCCTGATTATAGGAGAGTTTAAAGCAATAAAACAGAAACCAGAGAGACACTTTCCCATTGTTAGAAGGACTCTGGCAGCTTCTCCCACCGTGTCAGGATTTGCTTTCCCCTGTTCAAGGTCACGGCTTTGGCACAGTTTGGGATGAGGGTAGGGAGGAAGGCTGTACTCTCCAACCGGGCAAATGTTTCTCTTTTGGAACAAGAGTAGGGGAATTTTTTCTGCCTTTCTCTGTAAATACTTTTGTATGGGTTTGATCATGTTAGTAATAGTATTTCCCCCACCCCCCCCAGTCATCAGTATGAAGGAAAGAGAACTCAAAGGTCCTAATTACACGGTAGATAACGGTGCCTTTTTATATAGTTTTCAATGACTTTGGGGGCTCTAATCCCCGCACTCTGGTTTGGTTTCTTTTTTTCCTTTGTACAGATCAGTTACTAAAAATGTATTTTTACATTTTTTTTAAACTCCTTGCTTTCTTCCTCTAAATTTGTGTTCTGCCTTGCATCGTTAAAGTAGCACATTTTAACACAGAGTATAATGTACCTGTTACAATGCAATTCTGGTGAATACTGATGATGCCTTTGTACTTTCAGTGAAATACTGTACAATAAATAACAGAGTACCTGCAACCACTGGCTTCTTTTCTCCCTTCCTTCCTCTGTGTGTTTCCATAGCTAGCTTTTCCATGACAGGGGTTTCCCATTGATTTTGAAGATTTTTTTTTTTATATATATATAGCAGTTCAGGATGAGACATTCTGCTCTGCTGTGGGATTAAATGGAACTTTTGGGGTTTTTGGGGGGAATATTTAAAATATGAGTAATCTTCCTGCATGGTACTGACTACTGGCCTGTTTGTTCTTTCAACGTTCCCGATAGCAGCTTCCACCAGAGGTATGGACCCGTGGTTCTCTTCACGTTGGGGAGGCTTAGAAACCACTGAGGTGGTGGAGTTGCACCCCGGCACTGCTTGGGCCTGCTGAGGTTGATCAGTCATGTTGCTGCAAGTGCTCTCAGCTAAAATAAGAGTCTGATCTGGGGTCATCGCTCTCTTTGATTAAAACTGTGTAAGATCAAGATCCATCTCAGTCCTTATCAGAGGCTATAGCAATTTAATTACGTTGATACAAAATCCCATCTGTTCCTGGAGATGTGAACTCAGTTCAAGTAATTTGTGTAAGCCAGGCTTCAGGGGCAGGAAAAGAGGAATAGCCGCTGTTCAAGTGTGGACAAGACGGAGAGCCCAGGTGGTGTTGCGTGTAGGAGGAGAGGGGATTGAGCACGTAGAGGAGAGGACCAGCCAAATTGTTTGGGATGATGGGGAAGAATTTGCAAACAAGGCTGCTAGTCAAGCCTCGGTGGATTAGAGACTATCCATTCATCTTTGTCTCCTTCAGTTGGAGAATCCAAACTGGGCGACACAGCCATGGGCAAGGATGCTGCGGCTCCCACACCTTGCCTCCTCCATGTGAGGGGCTAAGGTGGAAGTGAATAAGGAGGCTCCAGGAGGGGCTGCTCATGTCGCGGGCTGCTCATGTCACAGGCTGCTTGCGCATCACCCTCCAGCTCTGACATGCAACCCCAGCATCTGCCTTTAAGACCGAGCGGTCTTGAACGCGTCTCTGTTGTGCAGGCTTTGCATCGCTGCCATCCTATACAATGTACCCAAGGCGGGCAGTGGCGCGGGGCTGGCGGCAGGACACTTGTGCCCATTACATCACAGGCAGGGCACAGGCAGTTGTTGTATGCGCTGGAGAGACGCTATAAGTGCTGCCATTGATGTGCGGGTGCCACGGGCGAAGGGGTAGCGCACAGACGTGCCAGCTTGTGCAGGCTGCCCGGGGATTGTGGATTGTGCACCGCTGCCTGTGGCTTTAGCTGAGTGACCGCTCTGCCGGTTAACCCCGGGGCTGACAGTGGTGTGGGAGACCTCAGAGCAGAAAGCTGCTGGAACGCTGCCCTGCAAACGGCCCTGGAGCAAAATGGGAGGGAAAAGCACAGGGGACCTTGTCTGAGATGCTCAGGGCTGAGGGGGGAGTTGGCAAGGTGTTGGTGTTGCTGGAGGGGCCCGGGCAGTGGTGCATGACCCAACGAGGAGTGAGCACTGCCAGGCAGAGCTTATGGGTTTTTTTGCTGCCCACACCAATGGGCTACAACTTGGCATCCTCAGGCACGTGGGGCTGGAGACCCTCGGCAGGGGCTGGGGCTCGGCTCACCCTGCCCACAGTCGCAGGTTATCAGCGATCGATCCCAAATCCAACCCTTAAAAGGCTCTGGGCAAGCTGCTCAGAGGAAGGAAGAAGCTTTATTCCAGGGAAGAGAAGAAAAGTCCAAACAAAGCAAAATAACCCCAGAGCAGCCGCGGGGAAAACAGACATCTGTAACCGTGGGGCGTGAGGAGATGGGGCCAAGAGTGGGACAGGATATTAGTGCTGGCACTGCAGAGCGGAAGTGTTTGGAGGAAGCACAAAGAACATTAAACTCTTCTAGTTTTCAAAGGATCAAAGCTGAAATACCTGCTTTGCACCCACCCAAAACGCCCTGCTCCCCCGCGGGGTTCTCCCGGGCTGGGTTGGCTGCGGTGCTGTTGGCCCTTGAAGCCTTTTGGTGCTCGTTTGCTGACCCGAAGCCTCAAAATAGAGTCAAATATAATTCTCCTGACTGGAATGACTGCTCCACGCCGTGTCTAATGTCAGCTGTGGAGTGGTGGGTGTGAGCTCTGGTGGTCACCCCGGCGTGGAGGTGGTGGTCCCCGATGCCCCAGTGGAGCCCTCCCCGGCGCCACCAGGACCAGCTATAGCTGCTGATCATGGGGAGCACACCCAGAGCCTCCCCATTCCCCAAATAATAGGAATAACAGGAGGGACCCCGTGGGGGGACACTGGTGGCCCTGAGCACCCCAAAGGGGAGAGGGGGCCATGGCCCCACAAGCGATGCCTGCCTCCCCGCGGCCCCCGTGCCCGTGCAGGGGGGTGACGGTGCCGTGACACCCCGGTTACCCCGGGGAAAGGTGGGTGCAGGCAGCACCGTGAGCAGACTGGAAGACGTCGGCGCTCCCCGGGGCTTGGCACTGCAATAGTCAACCTGCGGTCGTTTGCTTTAGGTTTCTTTCTTTTTTTCTTTTTCTTTTTTTTTTTTTTATTGTGTAAACTGATAACCATTTTTTTTCCACAACAGTGCAAGTAAATACCGAAGTCAGCCCATTGAAACGGATCTTCTACAAAGGAAATTTTTAAGCACTTAAGGCAAGATTTGTTCATCTCTAGCTTCAATTTAGTATTGAACATATATCAGATCTTCAGGTACTGATTGGTTTAACAAAATTTGTATGGGATTTTTTATTTTTCATATTTTTTTGATTTAGTCTTTCATTTAAAAGATTTACATTACTATGGAGACTGATACTAAGACACATTTGTCTGTGGCTTTCTTTAAAAATCCATTAGCTCCTGTTTGATTTTTAAATGTAAAGGCACACAATAAAGCTTTATGCATTTATTAAAATATACAGATTTTGGTAAATTTAGATTTTTTTCTTAGTATCTTGATAATATATATATACTATATGTATAGTTGTCAACAACACAATCATTTGAAAATAAAAATCACTCCATAACATATCTGCATTTTTTTTTTCTTTCTCATGACACACTACAAGATCCCATTGTACAATGCATCAATGGGCTTTTGGAAACCACGAAAAAAAAAATTAATTAATAGAACAAACTTTTTTTTAACAAATACACCAATTTCATACCAGAACTGCAGAGAATTGTTACACCAGAAAGTACCATCTGCAAAAAAAGCAAGATATACATCAGAAAGACTGAACAAAACGAAGTGAAGATCATTTAGAAGCTGGATTTACAACATCCCATGTCGTTTCGGGGTGTGATTTCTCTGCCGCGTGGAGGATGCCGGTGTGCTGGGCCTCTTAACCGAGTGGTCGTAACTGTGTGGAGGGACTGAGATCTTATTGAGTCGGTCTGGAAAGTTTGAGGTATTTCTGCTCCATCTGTATCATGCATTGGGAGCCCCGGGGTGCGTGCCCTGCGGAGGGCGGTCAGGCGTGGGGGGGCTGTGTGGCTCTCACCGGTGGTGGGAGCGAGGTGGTACCGCTCTGCCTGTGTCCGCCTGATGGGTCAGGGGTGTGAGACCCTCCCTGAGGGCACCCAGGGGGAAGGGCTGCATGTTGGGGTTACAGCAAAACAAGCACTTGCACCTCTTCCCAGCATCCGAAACCACCCCCCAGGGCCAGCGGTGCCCAGAGGTGACAGACATGTCTGGACATTTTGGCCTTTGCAGCTTTTGTTTGTGCCCACTGAAGACCCCAACGCCTGCTACAAGGGAAAGCGCCCGAGCTCCCAAATGAGGGCTGAACCTGCGTGTCCCCCAGGCAGAGGGGGACACGTGGCTCGGCTGCCTTCTCCTTATGCTCCAACGTTAGGTGGGATGTGGTGGGCTCAGGAAGAGGGTACAGCTTCCACTCCCTGCCATGGCAAGGGCTGACAGCAGCCTGTCCGCACCAGACGGTGCCGTGGCATCGAATGCTTTCTCCCGGTGGTCCCGGGCACATGGTGCAGCCATCCTGCCCTGGTGCTTCCCGCGAAGAAGAAGGAGGATGGGTGAACAGGAACAAGAGCAGCTGAAGGGCTTCACTCAATGCATGGGTCCAATGGAGAGGTTCCTACAGATGCCAAAGAGCAAGGGATCAAGCCCTCATCAAATGATACGGCATAACTAGAGTGGACATGACGATAGACACTGGTACTGGTAACTGCTCTGTAGCAAGAGTTTAAGGCTGCAAAAGGAGTAACAGGCTTCAATTTGACAGGGTACTTGGGCATGAGTTTGTGGTTCAGCAGATGCCTAAATACCGTGCAGAAGCAGGACGAAGACGACTACCTTGGATATGGTATAGTACAAGAGCTGGTAGGAAAATAGCATCAATCTTTCTCCCTGAAAACATAAAGCCAGACCTGCGAGGTGCCATCTCTCTTGGGTACTTCTAAGGCATCGAGGACAAGAGTAGCCAAGCGCGAGTGAGAGGTGACCTTTGTGAGTGGCGCTGGGCACCGTCGCAAAGGTTTCCCAAGCTGGCCCGTACATGGTGCACACATTGCAAACAGCTTTTCAGTGGGACACACTGGGGTTCTCTACCTGTAGAAGCGTGGTAGGGGCAGGCGGTGGGAGGGGATGCCAGAGAGAAGCTTACGGGTCCTTTTGCCAAATCCTCGCTCCCATCCTGAAGCTCTCGTGGAGGCCAAACTTCCCTTGGCTTGCCCAGGGTGCTCCCGGTTAAAATCTGCAGAATCAGATCCTCTTCTCCACTGGGAAAAAGACTGTAGTTTGTGACTCTTCGAGACAGGAGCTGCAGGTGGGAAACTTGCAGCCATGGCCGGAGCCTCTCCATCGAGCCCTTGAGCCCCAGGAGCGATGGGGATGGGTGCGAGTCCAGGCAGGCTCTGCACCTGGCAGCCCGCTTGCCCACGAAGGGTGCCAGGCAGGCTCTGCACTGTGTTTTGGGGGGCTAAGCCTCATCCAGTGAACCAACGTATTAACGGTTCTCAGCATCACCAGTTGGAAATCCTGCCTCATGCCCCCATTGATGTTAAATCATCCCCTGGGATGCCAGCAGCAGCCCCTGGTACTGGGGGTGGTCTGGGCTGCTCCAAGGGAGCCCCGGGGATGGATCCAGCTGCAGCCTTAGGCAGCCAGGAGGAGGATGGGTGGTGTTGTCTGATGGGGTGCTTCCTTGGTTATTATTTACTCAAAAAGATGTTCCTCCGTTGCAGTGTTTTAAATTACGCATGTTGGTGAAGGGCTCCAGAACTAGACCTGCTGCTAATCGCTGACTCAGCAGTGCAGCTGCTGTCTGTGCTGGGGCAGACGGTGGCTGTGACCAAACCCCATCACCGCTGACACTGCTGAGGGGATGCTGGTGGCAGGGAACCTGATGGCACTGCTGGGGTCATGGCCATGCTCTGGCCAAACCGAAGGGATTAACTATGAGAAACATTCGCCTGCTGACCACCTCTGCCCTGCGAGCCACCGGCTCCATTTGGTTTCAGACTGAAATACGGACACTTATAGAACGAGAAGCATTTCAGTGTTTTTTCATACAGCATCCACCAAGCCAGGGTCAGAAACAGAGAAGATGGTACAAGGTGGAGATGCCAGCAGGGAGGGAGATTTCAGCAGCCAGGGAGATTTCAGCAGCCGAGTCCTCTCCTCTTGCCGTCTGTGGCCCAGTCTTGCCAAGACGTGGCTGACCTACCGACATTGCTGTTTTGCTGGGGCACGGACATGTCCCCGAAGCACCGAGGCCCACCACAGTGAGAGAATTACAACGTAGTCATTTTTGTAAAAGACAACGTGGTGAAAACAGCACCCAGCCTCAGACCGGTGATGCTCAGAGAAATGGCGTGTGGTCCTTGTTGACCATTTACACAAGGTGGGTTGAGCCAAGAGTGGTTCACAGCCCTTGCTGTGATCAGAAATGGGACCAGGCTCCCAACCACAGATTTAGGATGTTCAGCCATGCTGGGATTTCAAGGTTTGATTGAGACAAGGACTAATTTTGAATCACAGTATTTGGGACGCTTGGATTCAGGGTGCAGGGATGGACACGGGGGTAGCACTGCTGTGTGCACTGAGTGCCTCTGCACCAGAACAGGCCATGGAAATGCCGTGTGATGGGACCAACATCCCTGGACCCACCTCTGAACAACTCCCTTGAAAGAGTTTTGTCCATCTCCATTTTGTACCTACCTGCCCATCTGTCCCTCTGGCTCAGCTGTTACTTCTAAGGTGGTTCAAAACAAAAAAAACACACGTGCTAAGAAAGTGCCAAGAATGTAAGAGTGGCATCTCACCACTGCGGCTGCTGGGTGGATATTCCCTGGGGACAACTTGTTGCATCCCCTCATGCGGCTCCTTCCACCAGTTTGGCACATCTCCCACTCCACCACCTCCGCCGGTGTGGCTGGTGCCAGGAGATCAACCGGTGCCGGGGCATCGGCCGGCATTCACCACAGTGGGACCTGACCAGTAGAGCTGGGACAGACCACGGGTGTGTTTGGTTCGTGGTCAACGGCAATCACAGAGCACGTCCCAAGGACCGGAGGTGAGCGGGGTGGTGGTGGAGGACCCGGGGAGGATGGGACAGGACAGGGAAGCTGCGGGGACTCTTCCTCATCGGCTGGGCGGCATGGCGCCCTGCTGCCCGCCCCGCTACTCAGGCGAGTAGTCCAACTCGTCATTGGCAATGAGAGCCTCTGATGGCGGTTTGTGCCTGCCTTTGCTTTTCGACCTGCTACTCGTCCGATGGCTTTCCTTTGCTCCTGCCATTTGCTGGTATGAGAAACCCTTGTCCTCGGAGGGACCCCAGCCTGGGTAGCCCTCACCCTCAGCGGCATAGGAGAAGCCATCATCCACAGAGAAGGGGTCGACGTCCACGTCATAGCGCTGGTAGGTGCTCTGGTGGAGGGCCTCCTCACGGGCACTGATCTCCAGCGTGCTGTTCCACATCCCGTAGCCAAAGTAGATGAGCAGACCTGCAGCAAGTGAGAGGGAGAGGGTTGGACCCCAGCTGCCTGCACCGGCCCCACAAACCCAGATAAAACATTGCTATAAACATGCTGTGCCCCAAAACAGCATCTGCCCCCCAAAACCCATGTCAGGGGTAGATGGGAGATCCAGCCTGGCTCACCACCAGCATCCTCCCATCCAGCGCCGGGCTGGCATCAGCTGGTGAGGGTTAAATGTATCTAAATACACCTATATTTTTTAAGCCAGTATATTTTGTAGTTGATGTCTGCTCTTCAAACCCATTGAGTTTGTGTTCTTGGGCTGCCAGCTGTGACCTGAGGGCTCTATGTTTTAAACAACATCTGGGATCGCTGCTGGCCACGTGATTGTGCCCTCTGCAGCTTCAGTGGGACAGCAGCTCCTAGCAGACTTGTGGTGGCTCCCAAGGGCTGACAACTCGCATCTCCACCCTGCTACCCTCCTAGATATCATTTTCTCTCTGGAGTTTTCTTAGGGTTTCAGTCTCTCTCCTGCTGGTGCTCACAGCCACTCGTGCTCCAGGGTTGCCAGGACAAGTGTATTTGGTATTAAAACAGCTCTGAAATCCTGTCTTCCTCCCTTTAGGAGTTTTATTTCATCTTCTCCTTCTAGCCCTACCTGATCTCACCTTCCTGCACCACCTTCCCCAGAAGAAAATGTATATGGAGATCTAATTTCCAGTGGATCCTGGGATTAAACTACTCCAGACATGTGCACAGAGAAACCCAGACTTCTCCACATACCATGGACTGGCCACGGGGCACTGCTTGTGAAGTTAAGTCTAGAGTCTCTGTGGCAGGACCATACATTTCTGCCAGAAAAACAAATGGGATGTGCCTCTCCCAACAGGTGAGCAGCTGTAGATGGGGCTGGTGGAGTCCATTACACCTTAATGGAGTGGCTTAATTGACTTGTTGCCATAGATAGCAGCTGAAGAGGTATTAAATGTACCCACAGGGGAAAGTATTTAATCACAGTGGATTAAACTAATGCTTTGGAGTTACTTTGCTTCCAGGTCCTGGGTCTGCAGCTTCACCTATTGTCTTTGAGGGCCAGAAAAGCACTGAACATGTCTTTTCCAGCCCAAAGGATGCACGTGGCAGGTCCTGTCCAACAGCTTGATTTGAGCTTGATTTTGAGGTTAGGGGACTCTCAGAGATGGGCCTTTGCTATGAAGCCTCAGTCTTGCACGACTGATGACTCAGGATAGCTGCTGTCCTCACCGTGAAGCAAAAGTAGGAACGGCAAAATGGGGGGAAAAAAGGTGGTAGCAACCTCCCACTGAAGGCTGGAAACCATGAGATTACTTTAAATTTTTTGAGATGCCAAAGGGAGATCCAAGGTCTGTTCATGTCATCTCATGGTTCTGCCAACTGAGGTCAAACATCTACAAACATCAGGAGGTATCTGAGAAAAGCACGAAGGCTGGTGAGCCCATCGTGGTGACCTGTGTCTTCCCACCCCTCCTCCAGGAGAGGTGATTCCTGACTATGGGAGGTGGCAGCTGACTATGACCTTTGCATCAATCCTCATTCTCTTTCCCCACCACTTTCTCCCTCTCAACCCAGGACCCTGATCCCTGCTCCCAAAGGGGAGGGCTGCTGGTGGGATGCTTGGCCAGGAATGATCCTTTTGGGTGTTGGCACCATGCTGAGTCTGTTATCTGCAGCTGGGCCTCCTGTGGGCTGCTGCAATATATAAGTTTGCTCATAGTGTTATTATTTCTCTGTAAAGAGTCCTTGACTTTGATATGGTCTTGTTGCTTCAATTATCTATAGTCTAAATTTGGGAGCCTTCAGGAGGAGCTATGAGAGCTGCTCTTTTTCTCCTGGTTTTGTGGAGTTAAGTGGGTTGCGATGTCAAGCAAGAGAAACTATGGACATGCCAGGCTCCTGTCTATTTGCCAGGAAGCCTAAATTTGTCAAAAAAAAAAGGTCCATAACAGAACCCGTGAGTCCTGAGATCCACCTGCCACAAAGTTAAGGACTTAGACCAAGAAAAGGAGATATAGTCCACAGATCCCTTGGCTCTGTCTCTCCCAGGGCTGTTGGGGTTGGGTGGCTCTGGGCTTTGAAAATGCAGTGCTGAGATTTTGGTGTGGGCTGTTGAAGAGCTCAAGTGGGTGAAAAAGCAAAAAAGCAGGCAGATTTCTGTAGGAAACCTGCCTGCAAGGCAATTTCCAGAACCCACCTACTTTGCATCAAAAGACTCATCAAAATAGTCACCTTTACATGGAGCAGTTTACTTCCATCAAACTGACATTTTCTGGAGGTGTAATTTTCCATTTAGCTGTGGCTCAGGGGTTTGACTAACCCAGGTTTCTAAGAACTTCAGGATGACAAGGGGCAAATGCAAAGGACTGGGTATGTCCCAGCTGAAGAAGCATCAGCCTAAGCACTCTAATTAGGGAAGTTATTATTAACATGCTTTCAAAAGAGTGTCAGTTAAAAAATTAAAATAAATGAATCTGGAACTCACCCACAAAACACCAGACAGCAAATCGGATCCACGTGACTGTGGAGAGCTTCAGCATGAGATAGATATTCACCAGCATAGCGAAGGCAGGGACGAAGGGCAGACAAGGTGCCATGTAGGGCAGCTTCTTGGGGTTTTCTGGCTGCTGCAAGATCACAAACACCAGCACAACTATGAGCAGGATCATCAGCACGACAAGGAGGACAGCCCACCAGCTCTGCTCGTAGATGTAGTCTGCCCCAAAAATGATGAAGGAGCAGAAGATGAACATCAGGACAAAGAGCAGGAGCACGCAGGTGGTGACCGTGTGGCCGGTGGCTGCTGTGGGACGGTCCATTTTCCCCGGCAATCCAAGGTGGATCCGCATGGTGTAGTAGCGAGGGCCAATCAACTTCTTCAGCTTGATGAGGTAGATGTTCTCAGATTCATCTGCCTCTATCCCTGAGGTCATGTCAACCGTGCCATAATTGGGGTGATTCACATTGTAGGTGGCTTTATCGGATTTCCCAATTAGCATCTCGTTATCCCCGAGCGATGGCAGATTTTTTGCCCCACATGTGTTGGTCGGTGGGCCAGCAAACTCTTCTCCTTCGCTCCCTGGGGAGCAAGCTTCCTTCTCACAGTCGGCCAGGATGCCCTCCTTCTTCTTGGTGTGCTCCTCGGAGAGGAATTTGACAAAGCCATCAATGTCGCTCTCAGGCTGGTATCGGAGGAGCAGGACGCAGACGGAGACCAGTGTGTAGGCAAGCAGCGTGCCGATGGACATCATCTCTATCAGGTCCCGCAGGCTGACCAGCAAGGAAAGCAATGCTGCGAGGAATCCAGAGACGATACAAGCCACGACGGGAGTCTCCGTGTAAGAACTGATGTGGGACAAAAATCTGGAGTGTGAAACAGTTGCAGAAAGTTAAAACTGCAGATCGCAGCAGGTCCCTGTTGCAATAACCCTTACCCGGCTGGAGGGACCAGCCTCAGAGCTGTGAACCCTTCAGCTCTTATCACTTTTTGGACCTTAGACTCCAGACAGCCAGAGACTGGAAATACTGCTGAGGCTGGATCTGGAGTTAGATCGAGGTTGAACCAGCTCTGTGCAATCTGAAATGGGCACTGGGATACTTGGAAATAAGTGACAAAATTTTATACATATAAACTGCTCTCCTTTGCAAGTAACTCGTGAATTCAATGCTCATCCTCCCATAAGCTGATTCTCTAGGTACCAGCACCAAATGAGAAACTTTTGCATAGATCTGTCCTGATTTTTTTCCCCAGGAATTTTCTTTGGTGTGAGCCCTGTTCTGCGAGCACTGAGTCTCTGCGTGCCCGCTGCTCCCTGCTGTGATGGCACTGGGCTGTCTGGGTGCAGGACAGCCCCTGTCCCCCCTCCAACACCTTTCCCCTCCGGGTCCCAAGGGGGCCAAAATAAATGCCATCATGGGCATGACTGACCTGAAGAGCAGCCCATCACCAGCCATGGCATAAATGACTCTCGGCATTGGGAAGAGGGAGCCCAGCAAGCTGACGGTCAGGCCGGCCACGGAGCCGATGGCAACGATGAACTTGGCTGCGTAGAAGCCGTGGGCCACAAACATTTCCATCAGTGGGGACTCGGTGTCAATGGCATCGTACGGCACCATCAGTGTGAGGATGATGCTCACCTGGGGAAGGTGAGAGGAGCAGGACATGGGTGTCAGCAGCAGCTTTGGGGGCTGCTGGGGACTCACAGGGTTCAGGGGATGCTTCTCAAGGGTAGAAAGCCAACAAATTTCAAGTCTGACTGGGATTGTATCCATATGTCTCCTGTGGAGGGGTGTAAAATGCTGGAGTTAAGGCCTGTACGCGCTTTGCTGTGGGGTGGTTAACCCAGGGGACTGCTGTCCCTGTGCAGGGCAGCGCTGCCGGAGTCATGCATGGGACAGAGCAAAACCCAAGATGGCATCGCATGGGGGAACACTCTGATATCATTTGAGACAAAGAGAAATTTGTTCTGAGGGAAGCCCACCATGCTGCTGGAGAGGCAGTGTGTGAGTTTCCTTGAAATGATCAGAACAATATTTTTTCTCTTTCATGACTCAATTTTGCTCTTTTACAGAGAAAATCCCTGAGTATAGACATGC
Source organism: Aramus guarauna (assembly GCA_013400195.1). Lineage (NCBI taxonomy): Eukaryota > Metazoa > Chordata > Aves > Gruiformes > Aramidae > Aramus > Aramus guarauna. Next base: position 145,150 of record VXBL01007025.1, on the reverse strand, counting down.
ATTTATTGGGGTGCAGAACAGCTGGACATTGCTGCTGCCACATCCCTTGTGTGTCCATCCCTGCCCATCCTCCCCCTTCACTTGGACCCTCTCCCACATTTCTGGCAGAGGCAGTGCTGCTTTTACCAAAAACATGGAGAAAGGTTGCTGCAATGCTGCTGCTCCTTCAGCTTTGCTGCACTTCTGGATGCAAAAGTAGCTGCGGATGGGGATGAGGCATGGAGAAAATAACAGCTGCCACCATGTCCCTGCAGCCTGCAGAGGGATCTCAGCAGGGTGACAGGAGCTTGGGGACAAACCGGGCTGGGGCTGAGGAGAGCCTCAGCAGGGCACTGCAGTCACATGGAAACACAGCTGATGTCTCGGTTCCCACCGAAGAAAGGGCCCTTGTCCAAGGGTCAGACTGGCACCCCGGCTCATGGGGAGGGGAGCTGCATAGGTGCCCAGAAGGAACATGCTATATATATATATATATATATATATATATATGTGGGTTTTTTTGGGGTTTTTTTGGTGTGTGTGTATATCTATGCATACCTATATATTTACGTGTAGGTAGTACTTACGGACACGTATGCTGTCAAGCAGGTGACGAGCGAGGCCGTGATGGCATAGGGGATGGAAGTGTTGGGACTCTTCGCTTCTTCTCCCGTGGTAGCGATGATGTCAAAGCCAATGAAGGCATAGAAACACGTCGCGGCCCCTTTGAGCACCTGTGTGGAGGATCGAGAATCTGAGTGATGCTCCCTGAGGGAGAGGGAACTGAGCAGAAATGCAGGAGCCCAGTTCTGCCTTGTCTGAGCTAAAGGGGCAGATCGAGGGGTGCACATGTCAAGTTGGGTGTTTCTATCTGGGACTGACCCTGGGAACACCCATAACCCAGTGATCTGGTCTAGGGAAGAGATTTCAGCGTGCAGCCCGAGGCACTGGAAGCATGTGCAGCTCACTTGTGGTGCACCACAAACCTGTGCCCACGCACTGCCCGAATCTGCTGTGAGATCCGGGCAGTGACAGAGGAGACAATTACCCAATTTCAGGTTTGCTTTCACAATACTCCACCCCAAATCCGTTTATATTAGTAGGGTTTTGGAGCATGTTTACACATTCCATCTTAGCAAGATGTCTCATGTGGCAGCAAGCTCCACTAGCAGAGGAAGCAGAACAGAGCAGCAGCAGTCAGATATACACCGCTTTCCAAACAACCTCTGTTTTGCTTGGAAGCTGCAGACAAGTTAGGACTACACGTTGGAGCACTTGGATGAGGAATTATTTGTACTGTTTAGTTATTTTTTTTATGTGATTTTTTAAAATGTACGATATTAGCAAGGACATTTATAAGGAAGAAATGCCAAAGCAGGCTAAAGACTGTGTGGCTGTAAGGAGCGAGCGGATTTGCAGTTGTGAAGCTTTTGCATAAATCTAGGTGGCTAGTTGGGTACCACTTGTCCATCACATCTCTGTCATTTTAGCTGTCTAGTAATGGAGTAGACAGTAAAAGTCACCTATTTCAGGGGAACTACCTGTAATTACCTTTTAAAAGTATCCCCTATGCTCCTGGCATCTCATGCTTGTGCTATGGTAGATTTACTTTTGCAAACAATTTGGGAGACAACCAACCAGCTGAAAATGGTGGGAAGACCCCATTGATTTTGATGTGTTTCGAATATGTATCTTTTAAAACTATGTATTTTTGCCAGGAGATATTTGGTGGGTTGAATTAGAGGAAAACAGCAATTTTCTATTTTCTCTTTTTCATTCCTATTGTATGGCATAAAAAGCCAAGCACAATTCAAAGGTAGATAGGACCTCTGCTCTCCGATGGGGCTCAGTGCTCTTCTCCTCACTGTTGTTCTCTGACAGAGAGGTATTGATTTACTGAAGGGTGGTGCAGGGACTGTTTGGCGGCTTGGGACCCTTTCAGTAATCAAGACTCTTGGTTTACTTTAGTTTCTTGCTTATTTTTCTGCACAAAACCCTGATGGAGTCGAGCAGTGTAAATCTGAGAAATTATCTTGGGTTTAGGCCAGCTGAGATATTTTCAGTCTCTGTTCATCCTTGGATAAAAACCAGTGCAAGCAAGCTAAAAAAGCCAAATATGTCCAAATTCTCAGTAAGCTTTGAGGGAACATCCATAAAATAAGTACTGGCAGGTGGCATTATGAAGTGCTCAAAACAAATGCTTGAGAACATTGTTGTTGAAAATCAGCCAACACAAGTATCTCCCCCTCCGCAGAGGCTGAGCCAGCTCCTCCTGAGCTCCCTGTCTCGGATGGCCACTGCATTTTGCTCCACTGCCTGGCAATTTCTGACATTTCCTGGTCTATACCTTCATGTGGAGTTTGGCTCTCCAGGAGGGCATTTTGGAAAAGTTCTGACTTTATTCTAAGAGCTGGCAGGAGATAGGTGCAAAGCATTGCCGTACCCTTTGGGTTTGGTGGAGCAAGGAGGTCTGGATCCAAGCCTGCAGTGGTGGAAGTTGGAGGACCCTGGCCAAAGCATGGGTGGGTTTGGCAGGGTTGAGATTCAGAGAGCGTGGTGGAAGTAGGGTGCGTGTACCGTGAGCAAAGCTGAGTGTGTGGCAGGAGAGTGGCACTGCTGAGGTGCTGCATGTCCCTCTGTGCGCCCAGGACTTACCCCTGGCCATCCAAATGGCAGGAATTGCCCTTCAGACCAGTTGTCACCTTTGACGTAGAAGAGACCAGCAATCATGATGAAGATCCAGACTGCCAGGTTAATGACGTTGAGCACGTTGTTCAGCCCCACCGAGTTCTTCACCCCCATGGCCACGATGATGGTGACAATGACAGCAATGACCAGAGCAAGAAGGTCAGGGTATGACTCCTCTCCTTTCCCTGGGTAAGAGAAAAGAGGTGTGTGACTCTCCATCCATAGCTGTGGGCAGCATCTCCAGAAACTCTGTGGGGGCTTCTAAAACACTTTTCAGACCCTGAGGCTTTGCAGAACTCCTGGATCTCATTGCAAAGGTGGTCTCCTGATGGCCCTGCCTCCGCTAGCTAAAGCTGTTTTATTAAGGTGATGAATCCTGATGCCTCAAGACACTGTTAGGAGTTTTAGGAGGGCAGCAAACAAATGATCAGGTCCTAGTTTGCATAGCATGTATCTGCTGAGTACTGATTAAAAATCAATCAGACATTAAGTTTTCATGACACAAGACAGCTAGTTGTTTTACCTCCTGGTAGAAACCATGGACTGTTTCTGGAACTTCTGGTGACACAGGACCATCACAGCCCTGAGTTTCTACATGGCAGTACTGCAGACACCAGCCTGTACTCTCTAACAAGGCTCCACACGTGCCTTAATGGGACCGAGCAGAGTGCCTGCACTGGGTGAAGTGCTCCTGCACTCTCATTAGCCTCTGACTTTCAACTAATTTTTCTGGGTACTTATGCTGCTAAATGCCAGCTCATCCGGAAGGGTCTCTAAGTATCATGTATCCCATCCCCCCCGAATCCCCTCTGTGAACCAGACTGCAAAGGCAAAGTACCAGAAGCAGACGGGTGGTAAATAATGAATGAAGCCCAATATCCATGTCTGGCTTCTGACAAGTTTCCAGTTACTTCTCAGGCCCTAATTTAGGCAGATAGCTACGCACAGTGTGACGCACCTAGTCCGTTCAACGTGCCGACGCTGTTGATCATCCAGCGGCTGATGGTGTGGTTGGCCAGCGAGTCGAACATGCTGCTGAGGGCGCTGGCGCCCGCGGCCGTGCCGATCAGGTACTCCAGGATGAGGTTCCAGCCGATGAAGAATGCCACAAACTCCCCCACCGTCACGTAGCTGTAGGTGTAGGCAGAGCCCGTGGTCTTGGGCACCCGCACGCCAAACTCAGCGTAGCAAACGCCTGTTTAGAAAAATATGAAGCAATGTAAACAAAAAAAATGTGCTTGGAAAAGGGAAAAGTGAAACTGCCTTGGTCCCACCTGGCTGGAGGTGTCAGGAAGCACCCAGGGCTGTAGTCAGCATCAGGAGGAGCCAGAGACATCGCAGGGGGCCATGATGAGCCTCCCTCTCCAGTTGCTTGGCTTAAAAAGCAACCCATTTCACCATTAAAATCAAGCCGCGATGGATTTTCTTTTTTTTTTTTTTTTTTTTGAGGATACACAGTTCAAGCTACCCAAATCTTTACAGCCTGTTGTAGAAAAGCCTTCTCACAGGTGAGTGCCCCCAATGTGGGACTCCAGCATGGCCATCTACAGCCCCCCCGGACACACAACCGAAGCAGGGGGGAAGCCCAGACACGGGGAGCAGAGCGGAGCAGTGCTGGCGGTGCGGTCCTTGGAGCACTGTTTCCCTGCAGTAGCTTGGATGGGGATAGATACCTCTTCTTCCCCATCCAACAGTGACACCGTAATATGATTTTTGCCAAGAATATTTCTCTCAAATGTTTTATTTGTGGTATCAATATACTGACGAGCTCCCAGTGCTTTTGGCTGCAGAAAACATCATAGCCCTGGGAAAGGTGGTCACAGTGAGACCTGCAGAGGACAGTGTTTGGGCACAAGGAGTTCAGGGATGGTCATAGCCATTGCATGGGATCCCGGACCAGTGTTGCCCAGCCTTTCCTAGAGCAAGATGCCACAGGAGGGCTTGCACAAGGCTACACCTCTCCCTGCCCCGACTGTGCAGTCTCCAAAGGCTTATCCTGGGTTATTGCCATGCAGATCCAGGCACGAGCACTGTCCTCATCGTCCCTGCTCTCAGTCGGACCCATGCAAGAGGAGTTTGAAGCCATCTTACACAGAGAATGCAAATTATTTTAACACTTAAAAATGTTACATCTAAGTCTCATTCTGAGGAATAATTGCACGACTAGCTTTGTAGAAGAAGAAAAGAAAAGCAAAAAGAAGTGTTTAACCGGCACTGTTTGGGAGGAGATTTCAGTGGACTTTAATACTTTCCAAACTCCCTGTGTACTTCCTATGTCAGGATACTTTTCAATAAAAACCTGACCCTGACACCATTAGCTTTTATTTAAAAGGAGTGGATGGACTTAGCCATAAATTCCCCAAATATTAGTCAGACCAAGTGCTGGAAGGCCACACCGCGTCCCGCATGTTTAACACGGATGAAGCCCCTGCCCCGCAGAGCCCAGTTCAGCGCGTACGGGTTAACGGGTTAGGGTTGTTATTATGGTTGTGCAAACACGTAGTAATTATTGAGTTCTTTATCAACTACTTTTCTCTATTTAGAAGGTAATAATTGCTTCCAAATTGCAATCAGTTCAGTATAGAGGAACGAATAATTTATAAAAATCTTATGAAGTCGCCGCTTTCACTGCAAGTGCGGTGTTTACACAGCGCAAACACAGAATTATTGAACCCCTAAGCTGAATTTGGTGGTGCTTCTTTTCTCGGTACTGGAGGATTTTTCTATTCCATTCACTGTTTAACTTGCGTGCGTGATGCTGACAGCGCTTTTCAATGGGACTTTTCAAAACTTGATTTCTGTAAAGCAGTCCCAACCGCAGGAGCAGCAAGGCATCCCCATCATCCAGCCCTACAGACAGTCATTATTCAAAGCTGATGAAAAATGCATGCACTCGGCAAAGGTAAGACATTCACAGATAACTACAGGCCTGAATGATTTATGAAACAGGTGCTCTGATCGGGACAAGTATATAGTTTCTCTCTTTGATGGCCCTAAAAAATCATATAATCTTTCTTGGAGGCAGCTCTACTTTTAGTCTATGACAAGAAAAGGTTTAAGAGGATTGCTACAGATACAGAACGATAACGGCAAAGCAAAGATATCAATATGTATAAAATGTTTGAGTTTTCAATTACCCTACTAGGATCCCAAAATAGAAGAGAAATCTTCCACTATGCATTGCATACAGCAACACGTTGTGGATATCTGTATTAGGTATCAGCATATATTAAGAAAATACACTATTTTTTATCACAGCATGCAGTATCCAGTCTGGGGGACATGAGATGCAAGATCTGCCATCCATCCCTGATTGCCACTGGCTGTATCAGACGGCATTAATCAAATCACTTTGTTTTGTGGTGCTGCAGGTCCTTCAACAGAAACGGGGTTCACAGCACTTCCCTCTCTGCTTAAAAAGGAAGATAATATAATTTATGAGGGTGCAGATTTTATCTGGGTGCAAATAATATCAAAGTTTATGAAGGTGCAGACTTTATCTCACGAATCTCTGCTGCATCAGCAGTTGTTTATTTTATTATTATTATTATTATTATTATTAATAATAATAATAATAATAATAATAATATCATAATCATCATTAAACTGCACAATAAAACTGTGTTACTCAGTCACTCCTCAGCAGCCCCAGCTATTCGGCACCTCATCCCTGGTACCCGGAGAGATGCAGCTCTCCCGGTGCCGCTGCACAGCCAGCCCTGCTCCGGGAGTGCAGGCAGAGGCGAGGCACGCTCTCCCCACCATGGTTCTTTGAATTTGGAGACAGATTTCTTTTTTTCTCCCCAATCAAGAGTGACTGCAAGCTTCTGCTGAGAACAAACCAACACAGTGGTTGTTTGGAAGAGTAGTCCTTTAACAGAGGACCATTTCCTTGAATATCAGCTACACCGTGTAATTGGTGTGACAGTCATTCTGCTGATATAATTATACACTTATTGACTTATTCAGAAGGACATAAACACAGCTGAGCGGTTTGGTCCATGACATTGTCCCTTCCAAGATTACATCTACAAAATGCCATTTTTCAGGTTTAATTGACCTCTCCATTCTCTGATTTATCTTGTTTGGGGATAGGAGGTGAGACAGCCAGCAGCTTTCCATACAGTGCTGTATATGGGTCAGGTATTTTTGTGTTAGTAGTGGCTTGGGGTCACGGTGGGCATCCTGACCTGTCTGGTGGGGACTTTTGCCAGTGACTGGTGCCTCAGCGGGGTGGGAGGAGGGACCACGAAGTCCCTGCTGGCTTCAGCCTCAAACTCCAGCGCTGCAACAGCTGCTGGGCGGCACAAGGGTGGTACAAGGGGCTGGTGCAAGAACCACAGTTCAGTGCACCCTCTTGGCTGCTGCCTTGCTTTCGGTGTGCTGGGGTGGTGGTGGCCGTGGTGTGGATGCTGACCCTCCCACTGCCACCTGGCATGAGGACACCTGTGAAGCCTACAGGAAAGGCGGTGAGGGACTGTTTGTCAGGGAGTGTAGTGACAGCACAAGGAGTAATGGGTTTAAACTAAAAGAGGGTAGATTTAGATTAGATGTTTGGAAGAAATTCTTCCCTGTGAGGGTGGTGAGGCACTGGCACAGGTTGCCCAGAGAAGCTGTGGATGCCCCATCCTTGGAAGTGTTCAAGGCCAGGTTGGATGGGGCTTTGGGCAACCTGGTCTAGTGGAGGGTGTCCCTGCCCATGGCAGGGGTGTGGAACTAGATGGGCTTTGGGGTCCCTTCCAACCCAAACCATTCTACGATTCTGTGATTCTATGGTGACACACAGGGACCATGAGACATCCCACAGGGCGCTGGCACGATGGGACTGATGTTTCAGGTGAAACAAGCCTTCAGGGAGGGGCCTTCCAGCAGTGCTGGAGATAATACCAATTAATGCATGCAACCATGCAAGAAATCCAGAGGGATTATCCTTTGTTAAACAAGAGCAGTCAATTTATCGAGGCAGGTATACAGCAAAGTCCTATTTTCAGCAAGCCACTGAGCCTGTCCATTGTGTTTCATGATCACTGTGTGCAGACATATAAAAGACAGCTCCATACAGAAAGCTTCCTTAGAAAAAGGACTCCCATTGCTCCAGCACCACCCAAGCAGCTCATGATCACCTGCAGCTGGAGCCCCTCACCCTGCAGCCAGGCAGCACCTGAGGCACATGCTCAGCTCTCCCCTGCCCCATTGTGCACCCTGGCTGTTGCTGAGCCTGCTCCTGCATGGGTACCAGGTAAGAGCATGGCAACGTGCTCCAAAACCGTGCGGCTTGGTGCTTGAAATCCCCATCAAGGGTTGGAGAGCGGTTCCCATGGGAAAGAGTCTCTTTTTGCCCAGCCTGGCATGGAAGCCTGTAGGGTTGTGTGGCAAAGAAAATTGTCCAGGCCAGGTTGGATGGGGCTTTGGGCAACGTGGTCTAGTGGAGGATGTCCCTGCCCGTGGCAGGAGGGGTGGAGCTAGATGATCTTTGAGGTCCCTTCCAACCCAAACCATTCTATGGTCCCACACCAAAAAACATCATGGTGGAGGACCTGAGCCTTCCCTGAGCTCACAGCAAGGAGTTTGCAAAATGTGGTCAACAAGGGTGTATTACTTTAGGAAAGGAGACCACTGCAGGGACAAGTAATGGCTGGTGGAAAAGGCTGTGGAGATGGTAATGGGGTCAGGTAAGGCACAAACTGCTGATTTTTGCCAAAAAGGGGGTTTGGTTAGAGATGGGGGTGAGAGTGGGAAATCCCAGTGGTCGCAGTTGGTGGAAGTAGCTCATGGTGTCCTCTGTGCTAGAGGCTTTGTGGAGGCGAGTTGGGCAAATGTTTCTGTTTGAGAGCTGAATAAAAGGCCTTCCAGTGAGAGAATGAGATTGATTTAACAGTTTAATCAATGACACTATGTCTGTAAGTACCCTGACAGGGCACGTGTTGCTTAAACCTAGGGGAAGGCGTAACTGGAATTTGTCAGGTAGATGAAATTGGGGAAATCCCTATCTGAAACTGGGCTAAACAGCACAGAGAGATTCAGGGATTTCCCACCGGTGGGACCTGCCTGGCAGAGCTTCCCTGCAGCAGTTGCCCAGGGGAGCTGAATGGCTTTCTGGAAGGGACCTTTTTAGCCAAAAGCCTCCTGGGCTCACTTTGCAGGCAGTGGGATCTGACTCTTGTCATCTTGAATGCATCAAGGGAAAGCAGGTGATCTAGTTTTAAGCTTAGTTTTAAGATCTAGTTTTTTAAGGCTATCTGGCCTTAAAACCATGAGAAACTCCTTAAAGTCTGTCCATGCACGCTTGCCCGCGCTCAGTGCCGGGTACACCGTGATGCAAGAGCTAAAATCACTTCCCCCGAGAGCCTGATAGCTCGTCCGGCTCCCGCACCTTTGCTCGGTTTTACTTGCCAAAAACATGTTGCCGTTATAAACAACAGCAGTGTCAACGATGAAGTGAGGAAGCAGCCAAGGAGACTATCAAAACACTGCATCCTTCGCAAAACACTTTCCCAGGGCTACAAAAGCAAGCAGAGATGAAAGCTGAGCAGGAAGCGGCGTGGGCTCCTGTGAGCGAAGGCAGGAGGAGCTGCTGTGGGGCAGGGCTCGTGTCTGGGGTGAAAAAGCCCCTTTTGGAGGACAGAGTATTTTTTTTGGATTTTTTTTTTTTTTTTAGATGAGACCCACCCAGGCTTTGTTTGCTCTTGGTTTGCATCACGGCCAGCGAAACCCTTGCAGAAGAGAGAAAGCAGGCCGTGGGAAAGGATAAAGACACTGATGCTGTCTACTACCTTGGTTGAAAAAAGGGGGGTTTGGTTCATTTCTTGGGATCTCAAATAAGCATTAGATCTCATCGCATGCTCTCAGCTCTTGTTCTGGAGTGAACCAGTGGTAAATGTGTCTGAGCTGCCATCGCTGGGGTCTAACTGGGGAGAGGCGAGGCAGGACTGTCAGTGTAGTGGTCCCCAGCCAGCATCGCTGGGATCTTTCCCTGGCACGGCTTTGGGGACAGCGTGACACTCATCCTCATGCTGTGCCAGGGCTGTGCCTCTGGGCTGCAGGGGTGTAGGGGGTTCAAACTCCTATGGACTTTGGTGGGATGTCCATAGAGCAGCATTGCAACCCCAGGGAAAGAGCATGATGTGCTTCCACTTCCCTCTACAAAAATCCAGAGCCTTGAAAAGCTGAGCCGGGTCATTTTGCTGTGTTTTCTGTTCCTGTCTTCTATCAAAGCCATTTGCCATTTACTCAAGTTTCCTTATCCAACCTGCAAATAAAAGCTGGATACCAGACTGACACAGCATGTAAAGTCCTCTGAGCAGGGAGAGCAGGAACGTCACATCATCGTGTTAGCACTGATCTGGAAAGGACAAATGCCAGCAGTACTGGCTTCATGTGGAAACCGCAGCTTGAGCCATATGCTCAGCTGGGTTCCTACGGAGGAGATGGAATTCACGGGTTTTTCACTAAAATACATAATTTGTCCCTCTGCACATTTGTTTGTTGGGGTTTTTTTGTTTGGTAATTCAAAGACTGATCCTGAGTGAATAGGAGCTGATAAAATCAACTCCAAAACTAACTGAGGAATTGCGTGGCTGTTAGCAATGTCCACGACAAAAGCAGGTAGCCCCGGTGCTACCCAAGCCACCGATATCCTTCCTTTTGAAACAGGGTTTCCCACAAGCCACGTTGTGCTCTTGCTCTAATGCTGTGGCTTGGCCACGCTCTCTGCCCGTGACATGCACTGCAAAACTCTCAAATGTTTCAAAATGTATTGACCGCAGGCTCCATCCTTGGGGAACCCATCAGCAGTTCATTAGGGTAATTATGCTCGGGTGGCTGGCTCCCGCTACAAGGTTTGGTTTGATACTTGGGTGATGAGAGATGGTGCACCCCATGAGCTGGGTAAGGCCAGTGTGAAAGGGTGTTTTAATCTATGGGGAAGTTATTGCCTCCTTGTAGCCTGTGCCGCTGAGAGTGGGTCCTGCCAGGCACCCACCCATGAATGGAGTCAGAGGATGCACGAGATGGCACGTTACTCCAAAACCCACCTGTACGACTCACCTGACAAGATGGAGGCAACGGCAGCAATGATGAAGGAAACGATGACCCCAGGCCCCGCCATCTCCTTAGCCACCAAGCCGGACACCACGTACATGCCGGTGCCCACACAGCTCCCGACGCCGAGGGAGATGAGGTCCAGGGTGGTGAGGACCTTGGCCAGCCTGGCTCCCTGGGCGGTGGTGGTCCCTGTGCCCTCCAGCATTGACTCCACGGGCTTGGTGCGCAGGACACGGGTACGCAGGGCATGGCCTGCTGCCCCCCATGGCACCCGCCGTGGGTCCAGGCGTGAGAAGAAGCCGCTCATGGCTGGTGCTGGGCTCCACGGAGGTGAGTCACGGACAGTTTTGGTGGTGCCCGCTCAGAGCTGCGGCTGCATCCCTGTGCCCCAGCTCCCTCCTGCGCTGGCAGCCTGGCTGCAAGAGAGAGGAAAAGTGTTTGCAACATGGTTTTTAACCAAAATAGCAAAGAAAGAGGGATGTGCTCTGCATGGAGGCATCAAAAGGGGCTCCTGAGCTGATTTCTGGCTGGGCTCCAGCCTGTGCTCCAGCTCTGGGAGAGCCCTGGGGGCCGAGGGGAGCTTTGCTTTTGCCAACACGGCTGCTCCGTAGAAATTTCTTTTTCCCGTCCCAGTTGTATAACAGAGATGCTCTACCCCACTTTATGTTTGTCTCCATGGTTTTAGTCCCAGTTACCAATACAGCCCCATAAGCAGCAGGAACCTGATACCCTCCAAGTGCCCATTACGTGGTTTAATCGCTACCAAAAGCGATGACAGCTATGTCTAACCACGAGGCGCCGGCAGGGACCAAGCCCGGCCCAAAGCCCAGCGGCACCACAGTATGTCCTGGGAGCGGGGATGCTCCTGTGGGCATCATGTCAGCCCAACCATCGCCGTGCCCATGCACGTGGGACCTTCTGCGGGACATCATCGTGCTCCATCTGCACTGCAAAAAAAAATAAAGCGAGTCTGGGACCGTAGCTTGCTCCTATATCCAGCGTGTCGAGACTCTGCCTGCCTGTGCTGGGCTGCGGCTGGCTACGGGGCTTGATCACCACAAGCTGGCCCTTACAGGGACTGGTGATACTTTTGGTGCTATGGAAGTTGACTCTTACAGCTCTCTGGCTATTGCGGTTGGTTTTTCTTTTTGTGCGCTACCATCATCCTGGTAAACCCTAAAGGGTAAAGTTTTAAGGGGTGCTTGTTGTTCAGGTCCCAGTGAATCGTGTGGTTAAAGAGAGTCCTTGGTGTGGTTTCTTCATTCAATTCATCACTTTGTTTTTGTAGTTATTATGTATATGCCTAAAAGAGTATTTTATTTTTTTTTTAAATTAAGAGATGTTTTTCTGGAGTAACTGCAACAAGCTTTGGCGTCCGGCTTCCACATAGTTAAGGCAAGCTGAGAGAGGAGCTCAGCAGAAGCATTAAGACTGTCTTAAAATTGCCTTATGATTCCAAAGCATGAGATTATCTTTAAAATAATGAAATTATCTTGTTTTGCTCTTTCTCTGTACTTTTTTGTCTTAAGTAATATTTTCAAGAACTGTTCAGCCCTGCTGTTTCCCACTCTCCTTTCTGCTGTTTTTTAGCAAATCGTGTAGTTCTCAGGTGAGCTCCTAATACTAGCAGTAAAGACTTCCTAGTGACACATGATGACTTCTTGACTTTGAGGAAAATAACAAGAATTTACAATCTCTGAATGCTAATATAAGGGAATAGAAAAAAATACATTATTAAATGTGAATTTTAGCCTGGCAGCTTCCTTCCTGTTAATACAGAAATTTTTTTTTTTTTTTTAATTACCTTGAAGACAAAACAATTATTTTTCCATCTTTACATCCAAAACAAATGACATTGTGTCTACCAGGCAGCCTTGTGTTGCTGGAGTTTATTAAATAAAACAGCATTTATTCCATGTTTTGGTTGATCACAGTTCAAGTAGTGCTGATTTTTTACCTCGAGCAACTGCAGGCTGAAAGGCTGGATGTTCTAGCTAAGAATAATAATAAGGAAAAATTGTTACCACTCTCGAGCAAATGTGCATTTTTGGGTTGAGAATAAAGACTAGTTTTGGCTTTTGGGTTCCTGAAGGAGTCATCTGGTTTGCAGCATGGGCTGGATCTCAGGTTAGGTGTTACCTCCTGGTTCAGATGAAGGTTTGTGTTGGAAGTGGGCAGCAGAGCTGGAGCTCAGTGGGTCTGCACCAGCAGGGATGAGGCAGAGCAGCCCCCGGCGCAGTATGCCTGTGTACCAGAGCCTCCCGAGTGGTTCTGCTTCACCAGGGCTGTGTTTTGGCCCTGGGGAGGATGTAACTCCTCTGACCAAAGTGATCACCACCCAAAATTCATCCTCCTTTTATCCGGTGCATGGCATCTCTGAAGCATGGGCTGGCAAAGAGGTCTTGTGGCACTTCACCCAACGAACCACTTCCCATCCTTACTGGGACTTCATGGATGCTCGTAGTTAAGTTTGAAAGAATCAGGTTGCTGTGTTTAGGCTTGACTTAAACTAGCCCAGAAGCTGGGCAGAAGTATCAGTCTGGGCTTTTTTAACTGTTACGATCTCGATCTAGACACCCTTATCTTTGCATAATTTTCTAATGTAGTTTGCACTGTAAGAAAATATATTTCTAAAGTGTGCCTGTCCTTGGCTTACTCATCCCAAAAACCCATCACAAGGTGAAAATAATAGGTACTGAAGAGCTAGTTCTTCACTCTTGTAAGAAAAAGCATAATGAGGATCAATGGCTGGAAGCTGAGGCTGGACAAATAAAAGTTGAGTGATTAACTATGGGAAGAGATGAACACTGGGAAGAACCGTTTTGTCCCTCTTGATGTCTTTATACCATTTCTGGATGTTTTTGTGAAGGCTGTGCTTGTCAGAGAGGAGCTTCTGGGCCACCAGAAGAGGTAGGACAGCATGGGATGGAGGTGCTAAGGCTGCAGGCTGGTCCTTGGTCCCATCACCAGCTTTGTACTTTGGCATGGGAAGATCTGCCCTTTGTTTTAAGGGAGTTGGGACTGATGCGGTTTGAGATCAGCAATTTTTCATCATCATGCCTGCAATGTCCATGGGTGGCGGATGAAGGGTTTGGGAAGGATGGCATATGCTCAGGTCTTGCTGGAGGGATCCACATCCACACTGGAAAAATTAGTACGTCCCTCAAAGTGAAGGGAGTTGAGCGTGACTGATTCAGACAACCCAGCTCTCTCTTGAGGCACGTCAGGGTACGGAAATTACTTTCTCACTAGCATTGCAAAGAACCTCAAGGGAAGACAGGGCAGCCTTGTCCAGGAATAAGTTTAAACTGCTAGAATAATAAAAAAAACTTAAATATTTTAAATTGTTTAAATTTCAAGGAGGCTGGTGGATTTATGATGTGCCCAGATGTAGGTTGCTGAGCTGTTCCAGCTGCCTGGGGCTGGGCTTGGACCGGGTCCTCCTGCATGGCTGCCCATTGCCATGGGGCAGCCCAACATAGCCCTGGGATTCGTACAAGCCCTCCTGAGACACCAAGGGAAAGAAACCTCCAAAACATCTGAAACGAAGTAACTCTATAATTGCTGCTGTATTCAATTAAAGCGATCATTCGAAACTATTCCAGATGTTTAAGTGAGATCAGCATATTGCTGCTCTGTAGCTTGGAAAACATCCTTTCACTCCACTTGAAGCCATAAAAAAAAAATCTCATGGATGGAAACAATTTACATGGGGCAGAGACGGCTTGTTTCTGCTCTGCTCACCTTTGTCAGCTAGAAGCACACAGAGAGAGGGAAGGAGAGTTTTTTATTTATGGGCTTTATCTGCTCTCTTTATAATAAAGCCAGGAAGCTCAAGGGAGCTGCAGCTCGGATGGGACAAGCCCGACTTGGGGAGCTGCAGCCGGGTTTTGGAGCTGCGCGGCTCTTCATCATCAGGCAGTCTGGGTCGGTTCTCCCCGGCTGCCGCCTCCCCGGCTGGCGCTTGCTGCTGCCACCGCGTGCTTGTTAGCAACCCCTGTTTGTACCGAAACACTCTTCTTCATTAGGGTAAATTAACTAAAACAGCAATCAAGTCAGAAGGAGAGGCCTAGGTATTTACAGGCATGGATCTGCCTTAGTGTCTGAGTTGAGGCCGAATTATTCCTGACGTAGAGCTGCTTTCCGCTGGCTGCCCCATGCCAGCGAGATGCAGCGCGGTGCCCCCCCGGCATTGCCCAGCCTCGTCACTCCCCAGAGCTCCAGCTTCCCCATACCTCGTCTGTGCTTTGAGATGGCTAATTTGATTTTTCTGTTAATGACTCCCCTCTGACCACGAGTCTATAGGGGTATCCTTCAGCAGAGACTTCTATTAAAAAATGCTGGGAATGCAACAAGAAACAGAACATTGATGGTGTTAAATGAAAAAAGAGAGCTCCTGGTGGTGTATTGATGGAAAGTCAGGCAGGGACACTCATTAAGAGGAAAAGGTTGGATTTCCTCTGGTTTTCATGGCTCGGAGAAGTCATTATTATAGAGGCAAACTTGCGGATGCCCGGGCAGCAGCTGGGTCAGGATGGCCCTGGCACAGGGGACAGCAGCGCCCAGTTTGCTGCAGGGCTTTTTAAGGGGAAAGCCCTCTGCTCCTTGCCCAGGGGAGATGTGATCCAGAGATGCAGGGTTGACGCAGGTTCCTATCAAACCCTGAGGCTGTGCCTGCTGTGGACCTCGGAAATAGTAATACAGATGTTTACAGTGCAGGAGCAGCAGCCCTCAGACCCCCTGCCCGCTCTGCGCAGGGGCTGCGTGCCGAGCTGGGCTGCAGCATCGCCCCTGGGAACAGGGAGCCCCAAAGGCTCCAGGGGATGCGAGAGGCGGCTCCTGGCAGCAAACCCACTGTGATCCCAGACGAAGGACAAGAGAAAGAGAAAGAAATGTGCTAGCCTGATTTCCCTGCTCCGCCTCCCCGTTTTCTTTTAATTACTAGCCTGGTAGCGGTGAAGTAGACTTGTATGAAGAGACACAAGATACTGAATTTCATTACAGCTCCTACAGCAGGCAAAGAAATGACGTCAGTGGTGCGATGCGGCGGGAGTCAGGCAGCAGCTCCGGTGGCCGCCGACCAGAGGGATGCCTTCTGTCGGGGCTGCTCGTCACGTTAATGTTTTCATTGCGAATGTAATTTGATTTGGAGTTTTATGTGCTTGTTTTTACAGTGTTGATCCCCAGCTGGGCTGCCACTGTAAAAGCTGGCTCTGTCTCCATCATCAGCCCTCCTTAAAGGGATTTAAAAGCCAGGCACAGAGCTGAGAGCAAGCGCTGGTCCCTGCCGGTCCCAGTACCGCTCACGTGGGTCCAGCTTCAGCAATCTGGCCTCGTGCCTTTGCTGTTAATTTTGGGCTCTTTTATTTTTAAGCTTTCCGTTTTTACCTCTGCTTCAGCAATTCAAGGGGAGCTGTGGTTAATGTAAACTAAAATTGTTGCTAAACGAAACTAGTGATATATTTCAGGTTTAAGACCAACTTTCTATGTTGCATCAACTAAAAAAAAAAATGGGTTCAGGGATATTTTTCTCTGTGTCTTCATAGCAAAATGGAAGTGGAGGGGTTGAAGAGCACTTTTCTGTGTTACTTCAATCCGTCTTAATTTAAGTGCTTTACCAGCGTTAGCACTGCTGAAAGATGGCTAAACATCATTATCTTCTTTTGACAAATAAGTAAAATAAAAGAGGAAATATTTAATTTGACCAAAGACATAAGTCAAAGGTCTCATGCATCCAGAGCCAGCTCCCAGGAGTCCTTAAACTTTGTATTCATCTCTAGTGCAAGAGCCAAGAGAGGATAGACATGTAATCCAGTAAAATAATTAGCATGTACATAGAGATTACTCTTCTTGCCCCTCTCCAGCCTTCAGAGAAGTGGTACAATGTGTTGGTTTAACCACTGTCATCTCTGAGGAGAGACTGGACTGCCTGAATAACCAGGGGAAAGGTGGAGAGAAGGATGGGAGAGGTGTTCAACCTCCAGTCGGTGGGTCCCGTTTCCAAAGCTAAATAGCTACATCGGTATTTGAGCACCAGACTTGGGGAACCATGCTCGTGGAGGTGAGCAATGAGGAGGTTTAGGTGGCTGGGTACTCACCTGCCTGAGGAATAAATGGGAGCTGAAGTGACACACAGGGGTGAAATTGGAGCCGATCGCGGTGAAGGCCAGCAGATCCCTCGGTATTGGGTTGTTCTAAATTGCCAGGGTTAATTACATGCCAACCTCACAAGCAGCTGGTCCAGGCTTCCAGTGTCCCTTGGGATGCTCTGGAGCATCAGACTAGTGAGAAACAGCTCTGGGGCTGGAGGGATCAGTGTTTTCCTCCTTCCTAGAGGCTGGATGCATTTGGAGGTAGCACCTATAGCTCTTATAGCCTGTGGGGGATGGGAACCCAAAGGCATCGTTCGCCCTTTCCAAGATGCTCATGGGCATCCCTGGAGCTATGTCCCCTCCCCTTAGACAGGGGGGTAAATCCACCTCCCCAAGACATCAGGTTTTCTACCGTCCTTCTCCCCTGTGCCTTTAGAAAGCAGTACTATGCCTGGCACTTTGGGGTTTCACTTCTTTTCTGTCCTTTTTGTTCAGGTACCAATGATTCCTCATGGTGCAGAGTGGCATAGGACTGAGTGCAGGGTGCTTATGACAGATACAACAGTCTGTGAGTGCCGAGCTGTAAATAATGCAATATGCATGAAGTGCTCCATTTGTGTTCGCAAAAAAGCTATTTAATCACCAGAAGGGGAAACAAAACAAAACAAAACAACAACAACCAAAAAAGAGAGCGCATTATGAAGAAAGAGGTATAATCAATTTGCACATTTCTAAAAAGGTCTAGTTTGTCACTGTTGTCTTGAGATGGCAAAGTAAAAGCCTTAAAAATGTGACGATACTGCTAATGCAGGGAAATGACAAATCAATAGCTTGGGGAGCTGAGCAGGAGATGGGGAACCAGGAACTTCTTGGAACTGCTCTAACAGGCTTCCTCTATGAGAGTGATGAAACCACAAGAAATTAGTAAATTTGCTTCTCCATTAGTAAAATGGAGAACGTAGCTACCTTACAGAAGTGCAGGAGTGGTTAAATCAGTTGGGGTCTCTAAGGAAGAGGAAGAGAAACCCATGCTAAAACTATTAACCCTCATTTAGCCGTACCTTGTTGAAAACAATATTGCTTTGGTACTGGCCCATGGTCATCTGCAGAAGGACCTCTGTGTCTCTATGCACCTTCAAGTGCTCATTTGTGGTGATTTTAGCACTTGAAGTGCAGATACCGATACCAATGCTCACGGCTATCACATACGGTCTCCCCCATCCTTTTAGTCACGAGCCACGGCACAGTTGAATGAATGAAACTCTGAAAGGCAGCTGTGCTCCCAGGTCCGGGTGCTCAGGCTGCTTCAAGGACTCATGTGCTGACCTCTGAAATTCAGGCTTTTAAAACATTGCAAGCCAGGTGTCCAGGAACAGACATTCATCTCATGCTGGCACGTACTGCTGCAACCTTCCCGCTGGTTTTGATAGTAGTGGCTCCAGGGGAAAGAGTCTCCAGGGGAAAGAGGCATCTTCCTCCTAGTGTAGGATCTTCTCTGGGGCATCTTCCTCCTAGCGTAGTATCTTCTCTGGGTGACAGCGAGCTGTCTGTTTGCAATGCCAGGTGGATATTGTTCTAGCAGTACGATTGCTGTTGGCATCAGCAGAGTGCTCGCCTTGTGTTTGCAGCTCTGGGCTTTTCCTTGTTTTTGGGTAATGGGTTATACTTTCAGTAATGACTGCTTTGATGAGATACACATTTTCTGTAACGAATCTCACTGTCAGAGTGGACGAAGGCTGCCTTTGTATCGCTTTGAAACCTGAGTCACCAGACAGTCTCTTCTAGAATTATACTCATTTAAAAACTGCCTTTGCTTTAACAACATGCAGGAGAAAATCTCTGTAATTACTGGGATGTGTTTTCTTTTTCTTTCCTCTGCAGATCCACACTTTTACACCACAGAATGAAAGTCGTTATGGTTTGCTCCAGGCCAGCCAGGAGACCTTTTTTCATTTGACATAATTCAGAGACTGCGTTATTTATTAATGTGTGAGGCTCTCTAAACAAAATGGATTTTTACTGTTGCAAGACTCGGGCTGATGCATCAGTAAGACAACTTGTTTCATTTCCAGGTAACATTTTGAATTTCAGTGGCAAAAACACAAATTAAATTTTTCAGTAAAGTACTGATTTAACACTTCGGCTTTGTCATCCAAACCAGGAAAAAAATAAATAAATTGACCTGCATATCAAACACAGGATCTGAAAATTCACTATTTTTAAGCCTCTAATTTTATTTGGAAGAGTGCTGGATTTTTATAGACATTCCTTTATTGCCCCCTAAGAAACAGGGGGTTTTCCTCTCCTTTCTGACTCTCGCTTAACAGCACTCTTCCCAGCTTTCTGTAATAATTTTACAGGAGTCTGAACTGGTCTTTCACGCTGTAAACACCTCAGGCTTACAAACACAGTTCAGTTCTTGCCGGGTTTCAAATGCATTTCTCTTTTGTATGTGCGCACAGTCTCATTAATTAGTTATCATGTTCCATCAGCGGTTATACAAGTGTAATTGATTATGCCTCGCTGCCCCGTTTCCAGGATTTTGGCTATCAGCTAATTACTGCAGGAGAGGTTCTCAAAGAACTACTTTCCTCAGAAGAAGCTGGAAAGACACGTTTTTCAATCCCGAGCCTGCTAAAGGCTCCAGAAGAAGCAACAGTAGTATATGCAAATCAGCGGGTTTTTTTTTGCATATGAAAAAGGGAGCCTAGAGCTGCGGTGTAATTTGGCTGGTTGTAGCCTGTGTCACTACATTCCTCAACAGAAGTGTGAGGTAGATTCAACGCACTTCCAAGGAAGTGAATAGCGCTCCTGCTGCTTTTATTACATGTTTGGCTGCTTATTCTTATTATTCACTGGGACAAAAAAATCCTTGCCTTACATGAGTAATCTTCCTGCATTTCAATGCAACCGATTATATGAGTAATGTGAGCACAAGTTGATCAAAGACGACGATTTTGAATAGATTTTCTCTGTTTAGTCATTTATCATCCTCAGTCAGGCAAATGCACCGCAACACCTAAGTGGCGTGTAGTGTGAGTAACCCCTGACATTGTAGCATGAGGGCTTTTTGACATTTAAGACATTTTGATGGCCTAAGTTATGAATGCACATCTAAGGCTAAATCAGCATCTAGGATGGTACTAGCAAAGCAGAATTAAATGAAGAATTATATGTTCTTAAAAATGCTAATAGCATAAAAATTAGGGTATTATAATATTTCTGAGCGATGCGCACACACTGCCCAGAGATGTCCTTGTGTAGCAAGGGAATTGGCACGAGCAAACATGCTTACCTTTAGCTTAAAATTTGCTTACCATTGAATCCCTGGTAGCTAATTGTGTATTTGTTTTTAGCCTCCCTTACTGGTGACACCCCAAAACCCAACTTCTTTCACTGGCACAACACATTTTGTCTCCCAGCTACAGTAAGTGGAGAATCTCCCCATGGGGAGCTGCCCCACCTGGCAAGCACAACTTGACTTGTGCTCCTGCACACAATTAAGAGCAGAGAATATAGGCACTGAAATATTGAGCATGAGCTCTCAGCCAAACAAACTTGACACATTCCTGCTTTCTGTCTTAATGTACTTTGTGCAGAGCTGGTGACTCGAGTTATTAATTGCATATCTCCTGGTCCCGGTTGCTTCCACAGCCGGTTAATGAGTGGAACACACCTGCTGTTGCCCAGGTGCCTTAGAGAAGGCACTCACATACCCAGATGCTTCCCGAGCATCTCGCTGTGGGGCTGGAGTGGTGCGAGACCTCTTGCCAATGCTTTCTGCCTGTTTCCAGCCAAGGATGAAGGACAGGCAGGAGAAGCGTAAATTTCCTTCCCTACCAGACTAGGCTGTCCAAATCCTACCTGGAGGCCACCATGGTGTTGCTGAGCAATGCTCATTGCTCATTTAGTACAGCTCAACAGGTCCATCAGTAAGACCTGGTTCAATAATGTTCTTAAAGCACACACTTAAAGCTAATTTTAATTGTGCTGCTGTGGGTGGAATGTGCCCAGATATGCAAGTGGCATCTAAGCCTAGTGGGTGGCACCATCCTCAGCTTTAAAAAAATCTTATTGAGCAAGACCCAGCCTGCACTCTGGGAGCTGAGGACCTGCACGAGGAATGGACTAAACCACCAACTTAGGTCACAGTAACCAACACAGGTCACAGTCACCAACACATATGGCTTCCCTCAAACCCTGCTCACTTGTGGGTCAAGCATGCATTTGTGTTTTTAAATGCTTAGCTGAAGCTTCTACAGAGACCCCCATGGACACTTGTAGCATGGCAGCAGTAACCTATTTCCCTATAAGCAGCAAATCACTTGATCCTGTAACCCTGTTCTCTCAGAATTAGGACATGATGCTTGAAAGACCTGTGCCACAAAAAGTCTTCTTCTGTTCACCCGCCAGGTAGATTTCATTTATGGTATCATGTTTTTCAGTAAATTATTGATACAATCGCTGTGCAGAGGAACAGAAACAATAGAGTCACGTGCTGCGTGGCTCCACCTCGCTGGTTTTGTTTCGTAAGTGCCTGGGCTTTGCTCTGACAGTTTTATTGCAGGGAAAAATAGTTTTCTCCTAGGGATGTTCCAGCCTGGTGACAGAAAGGGATGGGCTGTGGTGGCAGCATCAACGCTAGCTGGAGCACCCAGCCCCGTGCTGATGACCGCATAGTCTAGAGGCGGGGCTGGTCTTCCATGAGCCAAGGAAACATATAAAGAGAAAAATTGCTCAGTACTAGAAGAACTAGAAGAACTGTTTCCAGTTGACAACCACAGCTTAGCTACATCTCATTGCTTGTAAATAAAAGATGTTTCAGTAATCTCTGTGGCTTATGGATCTACGTTAGAATCTGCTCCCATTTACACTGTGGATGGCTTAATGAGTTCAGCAGATTCACCCTGGGCCAAGGTGAGACTCTGGCCAGGTTTTCATATCCATAGGAAGTAGCTTAAAAATCCTTACTGTATTTCTTGACTCTGGATCCTTTTGCATCCTTAGATCTACTGTCTGTCACAGGATTGACAAGGTCAGGCCCAACAATGGCTTTATATTTTATAGGGAGTGCCAATCTGGGAGTGATTTTTTTTTTTTTTTTTTTAATAAATTTTGGTTTTAATCAATGTGAAAGACACAAATGCTACCCACCTGCTAATAGGTTTTTTTTGTGTGACATAGGGATCCCACTACCAAACACGAAAGAAGTATTTGATTCTTTTTTACATTCTTATTTTTAAAATGTCTTAATAATCCAAACCACAACATGTTGTTAAACATATACATTATGGTGATCTTAATAGCTCAGGTGCTCCGAAGGCAATCTTTTGATTATTTGGGGGCTAAGAAGTCTGAGGGACTAAGTATATTCTGTTATAGACTACTATTATCCTTTTTATTTATTTATTTTTTTAAATGAAGAGGCTAGAATTGTATTTATGTTTGTCTAAGTTCTTGCCATCCTATTTGCTTAAATGTTGCAGGGCTTCACAGGAAAACCATTAATTCAGCTATTAAGACATTATCCTGTTGTCATTGAATTTTCTAGAAAAAACTCCTGTTGTCTTCAAGGGAATATGGATGAAATCTTATTATATGCATGTGATTTCAGAACTGAGAAAACAGACTGTCTTGTGCTTCAAGAAAGTAGTGTCAAGTCGGCCTATAAATATACCCTTTAAAATATTTTGGGCTGGAATCCATTCTGATAGGATCCCATCTGAGACTCTGAAGTTTCATAAAGAAAGAATTTTCATCATTTTCATATGATCCTAAATAATTAGAGAAGGGTAAGATATGTCTCAACTTAAGAGTCATGGCTGACTGCCTAAGAAAAATTATTTACGTTTTAAATTGCTTCACTTTACTGCAATATAGACAAAGAAAGAGGTTCTTTTTAGGGAGAGTTAATTAATGAAACAAGTTAGAAAATTACAGGATTTAAAATATAAGTTGGTCTGTCATTTGTTCTGCTTTTGGTATATGGTCAAAAATCCCACCTGCTGGGAATGTTGTTCTTGTCTGGAGGGGAGGCTGAGGCACCTGGAAGCAAAGTTGTAAATCTCTGTGCCTAACTTGGGGAATTAAGGACCGAAGGTACCATTAAGTCCACCAAGTTAATTTTGTCTGAATCGTAGGCCATTAGCTTCCAGGCAATTACTCCTGCAGGGAGCCCAATGACTTGCTTTGGCTAAGTTGCATCTTTTGGGAGGACATCAAGTCTTGACATAAACAGATGGAAAATCCAGCAGGTTTTCTGATAGCTCCTTCATCGGGTCATCAGCCCTCCACTGTTAAAAAATGTGATCCCTCACTTAAATCAGAATGTTTTGGCTTTAGCATGTCGGCACTAGTTCATGTCGTGCCTTTCTTTGGCAGACAGAGGAATAACTCAGTGCCTAGTAATTTCTTTCTGTAGAGGCTCTTGGATTCAAGAATCAAGTCACCTACCACCCTTCTGTTCAATGAAGTGACTTGCTCAGGTGCTATAGTTCCTCCATTGTCAGGGCTTTTCTCTGGTCCGTGATAGGCTTTGGCCTTTCTTTCTTTCTTTCACTTCCAATCTTATTGTCATTTTTGCTGATGTCTAATGTATTCTAGCCATCTCAGTTTCCAAGGGCTGAGGTAAAATTTCCTTTCTACATCTTTTCTTACTGAGCAGTAATAGAATGAAGCTTTTTTTCCCCTCGGTCTTGTTCAATGGCTTGTCCTATTGCAGATATTGCCTCCATCCTGTCTTCTCAAATACGTACTGTACATTTGACTTTACTTTGAGAGGACCTGAGATTCTTTGTCAGCATCATTTACTACTCGTCAGTCTCTGTTTGTTGGCAAAG
This sequence comes from Aramus guarauna, assembly GCA_013400195.1. Taxonomy (NCBI): domain Eukaryota; kingdom Metazoa; phylum Chordata; class Aves; order Gruiformes; family Aramidae; genus Aramus; species Aramus guarauna. Next base: position 121,509 of record VXBL01007025.1, on the reverse strand, counting down.
TTCAGCACCTTTGACAGATGAAAATGCGAAATAGCACTTGGGCCTTGGACCTATGCAAGAACCCTTTACTCCTCTGTTCTCATGCAACAAGGATTCCCCATGGTGTAGTATATTTCAGGAACAGATAATTAGTCACTTTAGCTAACCTTTCACTCTTGTATTGTTTTTGGCTTGTTTGAGGTTTTTTTGTTTGTTTACAATATGTTGTTCAACTACAGTAAGTCATATGCCTTAGCAATGTGTGCCAATAAAATGAACACATGTAAATATCTTTAGCAATCAGACTTTCAGTCTCATTACAGTTTTTGGGCAATTAAACAAATGCTTTGGCAAGCTAAAATGTACTTGCCTACTACTTAGGGACACTGGAAGGATTCGTTAGTTAATATGCTAGATTAAATTAGACATGGCCCTTTTGAGCTGAAAGTCTTCTCTGGGGTCGACCAGAGTAATACTGCTTCCTACACCTCCGCGAAGTCTATGTTGACTTAGGAAGCCCTATATTAGAGCTCTCTAGGTACAGCCTGTGGCAGGAAGACAGTAAGTCAATCTGTATAAACTAACATTTAATAGGCCACAAAATCCGAGCTGGAAAGCAAATTCTGAGAAAAGAGATTAGGATTTTCAATATGGTGCTGCTGAAGCACACCTACCCGGGGCTGAGGCAGGCAGACGGTTGGTATTAGACAGTTCAAAAATACCCGTGTGGAATCAATAAACAGCACCCAGTCGGGGGTGACGTAAAAAGGAAGCTAACTCCATTACCGGCATCTAAGTCAGAGGGAGTTTTGCAGGCGCCGGCGGGAGGACGGAGCCGTCAACCCGTGGGTCCGTGTGCGTGGGCCAGCCGCGTCCGTGGGGGGAGGCCTCGGCGGGTTCCGCCTGCGCCCGGGGCCGCCCCGTCGGGGCTTCAGCACCGCGGACAGCGCCCGCCCGCCTGGCGCTGCCCGGCCCCGCACGGCCCCACGCGTGATCCGGCTCCAGCCCGCGGCCCCCCCCCGCCACCAGCACCCTCCCGTGCCGGCCCCCCGGCGGGTCGAACCGGCCCTCGCGTCCTTGCCCGCCTCCCTCTGGGTGTCTCTTCTGCTCGGATTTCTTTTCTGCCTTTTGCCCCCCTGCCCGCAGCGTCCCGACCTTCCCCTCACGTGTTTTGTGCGGTAACCTGTAGCGAGAGCTGTCGCTTCGGTCAGGCCACCCGGTATTTCTCCTCTCACTCTGTTTTTTCCCTGTTCCCTATCAAT
>VXBL01007025.1:75560-120157 GCA_013400195.1 Aramus guarauna | reverse complement strand
AGGGAGGAAGGGAGGGAGGGAGGGAGGGAGGAGGGATGGAGGGAAGGAGGAGGGCGCTGCAGCTCCTCAATTATTCAGCGCTTCCCCCTCTCTGCGCTCTCCCCGCCTGCCGCATGTGACCGCCCGGCAATACCCACGGGTCGCGCCGAGCCGTGCCGGGCCCGGGAGACTTCCCTGAGCGGAGCTGCCACCCCCGCGGCAGCGTCCCCACCCGTCGAGTCCTCTCTGCCTGCCCAAGTGTCCCCAGAGCTGCGGGCGGCCTCCCCCAAATTGCCCGGCTGCTGCAAAATAACTCTCCTGGCTGCCTCCTCCGGAGCCGGGTTTTCCTCACCCCAGGGACAGAGGGTGGGGAACCCCCACTTTGTCTTCTCCTTGAGCCACACTGTGAGATTTGGGTGCTAATACCGTAATCCTGGAACTGGCAGAATTAAGACTAAAATAATGCCTCATGTATTGCAGCTTGCCATGTTGCCCAGCCCTCAGCATGACCTGGCTGGGAGGAGTTAGATATCATGAGCAGGATATATTTTATGTTTTATATCCATAGCTGCTTTTGTGGATAGCTGGGATTTATGTTCAAGATTATGCCTTATTTTTCCTTTTTGCATTCTTATTTTTTGATTCTTGCTATTTGGTTCCCTCTAGAAGTACTCCTTCTCTTATCTGTAGCTTAGCATCATATCTGTATTCTTAGCATTTTGACACCAAATCCAACATGGTTTCATCTCCAGTGATGTCTGGCAAGGATAAGATTTCAGGCTCCGTTACAGCTCCATGCCGTAACTTCTAACAGGACCCATTCCCAGATGTGAGGTGTGCCTCAAGTGGGAAGGAGCTATTTATTCTCTAAACACTGAAATAAATATCTGCTGGTAGAAATGAAAGGTGTGATCCTTCAGGTTTGGTTCAGTTCAAGGAAACGAATGTTTGCCTAAAGTGAGTGACCCCAACAGGAACCGCATCAATAGTGGTGACCTTCTGGGGACCTACAGACAGCAACACTGCACAGATAAACCTAGCCAGGATGTCCATGAGCCTGGCTTTGGGCAGGATAGCGGACCACATGTCATCTCTGATTTCCTTTCCAGCCTTGATGTCTGTGGTATTTTTTGTGGCTTTCGAGATGAATGCCATCACTTGCCCGGTTTCTTACCGGACTCCTTCCTCTCTCCAGCTCAGCTTTACCTCCCTTTCTCCCCTCCCTCGCAGCAGTCTCTTTGCAGCCCCTCTCTTCCCAAACAAGAACAGAAAAGACCTTTTGCAGGTTATTGCTGGTCAGCAGAAGGTGTCATCACAGGATGACACAATGCTCTGTTCCCTTCCTGCTGCTCTGGCCAGCACACATCACACCATAAGCACACAGCAGAAAAAAGCCTCGCCGGAGCCAAGGTGCAGCCAGCTGATTACCCTCCTCACAACCAGCAGTTTCGAAACCCTGTTTTTATTCTTTTCTTTATTCTTTGCCTGAAAGCAACACAGAGCTGCAGCTGCTCTCCTGTCTCTGTCCCACTGCTTGCCATTTGGTTGTTGTTTCTCTTCGCATTCACTGGCTTCCCCCAGCTGCTTTTGCTCAATCCCTGGACACTAGATGCAGCTGTGGATGGCTGATCTCGGGAGCTTCCCTCTGACTAAAACTGAGCAAAAGAGAAAAGCTTCTCTATTTGCTATTGCATCTTGTTTTGCAACACTTTTAAGACCATGGTGGACTCTAGCTGACAGCACCACCAGCCTTTTGCACTCACATCTGACACCTTTGTGGCTGTGGAGTGTGTGAGTAAAGGATATGGGGTGGGGGGCTGTTTCTGAAATGTTTGTCAGTGTGGCCAAGTTTTAATGGGGCTTATCTGTGTGGGGGGGTTCAGAGTCATTCAAGTCATATTTCCTTCTCAGGGCTGATGTACCAGAGTGTGGGATACCTGCGGGCTGGTGCTATCAGCACATCTAGCCCATTGGTATCAGCAGAGAGGGGCTTCTGTGTCCCCTTAGTAGCACCCAAGTTTGCACGAGCCATTGTGCGGTACCACCATCCCACCCCTGCCTTCCACCTTCCCTCTACTGCTCAGACCTCTTGCTCTGGCAGACTTTGCTCTGTAACAGTTTGCCAGACCCTGTTGCAGTCCAACCTTGATCAATTTTTTATATATTTGCTTCTGTTTTATCCAGTGCTGCTTACCTGAAACAACCTACCACCACCAGGAGTAATAAAAACCATAAATGTTTTGTCAGAGGCTCACTTGAGCTCTTTCTCATTAACCCTTACCCTGTTCTCATGAGTTTTGTAACTTCCAGTCCTGCAGGAAGATGAATTTCTGCAGCTGCCTCCCTAATAGTGCTCTTCCAGTTGATTAAATGCGAGTCTGTCATCTCGATAAAGAACTGGATGAGGTCAAGATACCCTCTAGACAAGTCCCACCAGAGACATCACCCTCAGATTAGAGTGAGGTTTCCCGTAACAACCAAGACCACAATGATACTTCTGTGGCAGAATTTCCTCTGTCCCCAGGCACTGCCTAGTTTCTAGACCAAAATAATTTCTGCCCATTTTTCTGTAACAGCAAGTGGCCATCTGACCAGTCATTCAGATACTTAATCCTGTTTTGAATTTGACCAGGGCTTCGGCCTCACTAACACCTTATAGCAGGGATCTCCATCAGCTGCTATCTCATTATCCCGGCTATTTTGCTTACCAGCATCAAATACGGCCTTTCCAATTTCATGGGACATACTTACTTTTTTGTAACTCTGAATACACATGTGCAGAAGGCACTCAATTGATTTTCTTTCTTCTTTTTATTAAAATGTTTGTTTAACCTCTCTCATAATCCCCTCATACTTGCCTCATCTGTGACTAATTAATCGTGCCATTTAAATACCATGGTTCCTGCAGTTTTCTGGGCTATTTGTAGATCTTTTTATCAGGACAGTCAATATATTCTTGATCTGCTGGCCTCTGAGTCCCTCCAGGTCTTCCAGCATCCTCACCTCATGGGCCTCCTTTCCCTTCATGAAACCTCCTCAGAAAGGAAAGGCTCATCTCGAATTCCTTTATTTTGCTGAGTCTTCCTAAGTGTTATTTCTCAAAATGTTTTGTGATCATCAAAACTGACTAATGGGCTGTTGAGGAGAGATCACTTGGGTTCCCCTTGGATTTACACTGGACTCCCAACCTGTGTGCTTGGTCACCCCATCACACTTTTGTTTTGCAAAGGCGCACTGATTTGGATTATGTTTCCAAAGAAAAAGCTATTTGAAACAAACAAAGTTGTAGAAGAAAAACTATTTTGGGATCAAACCAAATTCTGATCAGAAAGTGCATTTGCAATCAGCATGAAAATTGAACATTATTAAGTATTTACAAATTTTTGCTCCCTAACTCCACTGGGCACTAACAGGGAGAAGCTGCAGCATCTTTCCCTCGCCATTTCTGTGTCCGTGTGTGCTGACTGCAGTCCCTCCACCAGCTCCTGTTAGACAAGCAGGGCTGAAGGCAGTCTCCATCACACGCTTGTCATTTAGCGGAGGTGGTTGGAGAGTGTCAGCTCTTAGGAAAGATTGATATTTCACAGAAAAGCACTACTCTTGTCTGCAAGCACCAGGCTGCACAGGGACATCTTTCTAAGCAGCCACTGGGACGTAGCGATGGGAGCTGGTTAGACCTCCACCTGCTCGCTCTGCATGTCCAATAACTCATGTCCGTGGCTTTGGCAAGCGTTCTCGCTCTGATTTGGTCTGGGGCATCACAAGATAACTCACCAAACAGCAGTAGCTCCCCAACATCCAGTGCAAAGTTCACTTGACGATGTCTCTGAGCAGAGACCAGATGGAGCCTTGCAGAAGTGCTGGTATTTTTAGAAACGTGGCCAGAATGCTTGGCCACTCTTTTTCTTTCTTTTGCATCAGCTGGAACCTCACTGAATACCCTTTAGGGGTCAAAGCGATGGAAGCATTAATGTAGGAGGATAAGAAGAGGGATTAATCTTGCTGCATCATCTCCTGTTGATGACTAGCGCTATGATGAATACCAGCATAAGGAAGGCTAGTCCGGTAGTTAAAGCCCTGCCTTGAGCCTTAGAAAACCTCACTCAAGTTACAGGCTCTGCAACAGGTTTCCTGGGCGAGCTTCATTGTTCTTTGTAGTCCCGATGCTGTGAAATGATAGTGAACGTGTTGCCCAGTCTCAGCGGGTGTGTTGACTGCGTAGGCTGTCATTTCTTTGGGTGAGGGACTGTTCGTACGTGCTTTATGGGACCCTGACCTCACTGGGGCAATTTGGCTAGGCAGATGCAACTAGTGGGGCAGATGAAAGCAAGCTCCTTGGGTGGTGAGCTGTACCTCCCTCCGCTCTGACCCCGTGAAGTCTCACCTTGATGCACAGGGCTCACAGGGCACCCTCTTCTTTATTTAAATTACTTGTTTGCAGTGGAATTGCCCGTGGGCTTAATTTCTGCTTAGGGCACAGGAAAGGGTTAATCTGCCCTGCTAAGCAGCATCTTGGACAGGTTAAAGGAAAACAGCGGTGTGGATGTTTCTCATAAACCCATATCAAGGGTGCTTTTCCCTGCGTGGGAGGGGAACCTCAGTGGTGTGGAAGTATAAACAGAAATTGGGGTAAAATCCCAGCACTGCAAAGCCTGGGCGTGCTTTACCATTTGATTTTACCCAGCTAAGATTTTTCCCAGGCTCGCTCTTTCTTTCTCTGTCTCCTCTACGCCAGGTTGAGTGGAGAAGACAGGTAATGCATCCATCAGACACGTTCCCCGTTCAGATAGAGACGGGGTGACTGAGCATTAAAGAAATCCCTTTCAGAGCCATATGAGAAGGTACAGCCCAAGCCTGGTTCCACCACGAGCTGTGGCCTCTCCCCTGGCTGGATGCTGTCACTGGTGCCTGCAAAAGCAGCGATGCCCTTTGGTTGTGCCATCACTGTCCCCAACACAGAGCTCCCACCGGCACCAAACCAGCTGCGTTAACCTCGGCCGCGGGCAGATAAAGACCCGTGTGATGGGGTCAGGGGCTGCGTGGGGTGGGGGATACATGTGGGGACACCCCACCTTGGGGACAGGGAGCTGCAGTCCCCGGTGGGACTCCCCTTCCCGTGCTGGGACAGGGGCTGCAGGGCTGCAGACGTGCCTTTGGGGAGGCTGGGATAAAGCAGCCGCCAGCGAGAGGGGATTAAATGATTCAGTGTCTGGAGGCTGCTGTGTTATTTAAAGGACCACACACCATTTTTTTCTTATCCAGAGAAGACTGCTTTTAACAACAAACCAGGCAAAAGCGTGTTTGTTGCCTTCTCATTTCCTTCATCCCAGGGTTTAACATTAATGTTTTGAGCCACCGTGTAGCAGATAAGTATGACCTGTCCGTCCAGGTCACACCACGTATGCTGTGACAATTATGTCTTAATCAAGTGAAACTTGATATATTGCTGAGTATCATTTCCCGCTGTCCTGCAGGTGCGTTTAGCTCTTCTGGCTTTCAGTTAAAGTAACAGGCATGCAGCTGGTGGCAGGATTTGGTCTTAGTTATCTGTTCCCAGAGTGACAGATAGAGTACCATAGCACAAAAATGATACCAGCACAGGGATGTTTGATGGATTTATTGGCAGATCACACGCAGGATGGGACTCTGGATGTAGAGTCACCACTGGGTAACATCTCTGACTGTGTTAGGAATGAGTTTGACTCCCATCGGGTGTTCTCCAGAAGAGCAGCACTTTCTTGATGTCTTGAAGCTCTCCAAAAGCTGCCAGCCACCTTGGGTTTGATGCGATGTGCGACATGTGGTCTGTATCTGTTGGCACTGCCCTGTTCTGGTGGTCCAGTGCTTGCTCCGGAGCAGTGTGTCGCAGTGTTTGCCACCCCCCCATGTGCCCTGTATAGAGATGCCTCTCAAGCTGAAGACGGTTGCTTGGCATAAACCATCTACTTGTCTCAATAAATCTGTGTTTCTAGCAGGAGCCACGCTGCGCTAGTTTTAGGTGGAAACTCACTGTATCAGTAAAGAGCTCAGAGAGAACAATTTTCTTTGGTATAGGAGCAGGTGCTGTAAATTGCTTTGTTAAAAGCATGCTGGTACTTCGAAGCCAGGGCTTTGACGAGAGGATGCATCTCATAGCCTGGTTTACCTGCAGTGAGCGTGTGTTGCTGCAGGACTTCTTGTTCTGGGAGGCTACTGGGGGCTGACTTGCTCTGCTGCCATGTTGCACATACCAGACTGTGCCGATCTCCATCGCTTTCCCTTGTTGCCTGTCTTGGCCCCCATCCTGGACTCATTCCAGCTCCCCATCACCTGCATCTTTGTTGTACGTGGCTGGCAGAGCGAGACTCTGGGTGGGCAGTGGTACCCCCCCATGCTGCACACAGGGCTGGGGAGCAGCCACAGGTCCAGTTTACTCTCTGCTACGCTGCCCACACCCAGGAGAAGCTGTTTCTGTTGTCCTCAGTAGAAACAGCATCAGGCCACAGTGTTTGTTTTGGGTTTGTACACAAATAGCTTACGTGCTACCGCTGAGAGCACCAGGTTAAAATTAATGGTCTTCAGAGTATTTTAGCGTTTACTTGCCAAATTTTACCCAGAGACTGAACTATTTCTGCTTGAATAAAAAGAAAAAAACAAACAACATTTTTTTTTTTTTCTGGGGGAGGAAATAAAGAAAAATATGTGAATGCTTCCTCGGTATTTTAACTGGCTGCCTGATTTATCCATCTTGCTGCTAATAATGGGCTTTGCCCATCCCGGGGTTTGAAAAGAGGCTGCTGTTTGTGCGAGTGCGTTTGCTTTGCATGCAAATAAGAGGGTTTGTTTTCTGTTGTTTGTTCTGCACAAAAGTGGAGCTTTTTACATGTCCAGAATAACTGCTGTCATCCCAAGAGCAGACCTTGCAGGAAAGGAAAAGTTTGTGAACATCCCACAGACTGAAACTAAGTGGCATCAGCTATTCAGCAGGGAGCACTGCATGTCTGCTCCAAAACTGGCGGCACTACAGAAAAAAAGCGGACTATATTGATCTGATAGTTTGTTGCCATTGACGTTTCTATTGATCTGCTTTTCCCTGATGATTTCCTACTGCTAAAGCCAAAGGGCAGCGCTGGGAAGGGTCAGCACTGAAGGCAAAACCATTACCCAGTTGAAACCATTATGCAGTTTTCCTCGGAGTAAACGCGACTTCTCAGTTGAAACTCATCCAAGATATTTCAGTTAGGTCATTCCAGGTCTGCTCAACCTGATTTTGTATCTCAGCTGAAGGATGGTGAGCCAAAGCCCACACCTCTGAAGTCACCATGGATTTAATATCGTAATGCAGCCTTGGCTGAGCGCTGCGTGGAAGAGCCGAGTGGCAAGGATTGAATTACCTGCAGCATTAGTCGAAACCGCCGATTCAAGAACCGCAGGGCCTGGTGCAGCTCAGCTTTCAGGGGAGACTGATAAGATCCTAGCCTGTGGTAGCACAGTTTTAGGTTTTAATTTGGTATTCATTATATCATTATCAGCGATCAGGGTTCCGGCTCGCTTACGAGCTGCTAATGGGATCTCGAGCCATGCGGCTGCCGGCCCTGGCTTTGGTGCAATGACTTGCCACGTGTCGGGTCTCTGGTGTAGGTACCCAAGGCACGGAGCAACCACCCTTTAATGACCCTCCTTCGATACATGGGGGTCTGCTGCCCATGACAGTACCCCAAAGATGCTTTAAAAATAATGTAAAAGAAGGAACATGAACCAGATGGTTTCTCTAGAAAATGAAGATTGGATTTGCAGTTAGTTTGTGTATCTTCTAGTAACTTAAAATAGCCTCCTTTCTGTTTGTTGAGGCAAATAAGACAAGACATTAATATGCACATCCTAGCAGTAAATAGGTTTCAAGCAAGCTTCTGCAGTGCTGGGGGAGGATATTAGGACAGCATGTTTTTCATCACTGATGTGCCAGTTAGTATGCAAAAAGATTCTGCTCTTACAACACAGGGAAAGGATTGGAAAGTTGAAGAAAAAATAAATTTTTCCACTAGCATGTAGATAGAAAAAAAAAAAGGTTGATCCAGAATGCAAATCAAATAATAGTATCGTTTCTAATTCAGTTAGATCTAAAGTAAAAAAACACACATTTTGAGGAATGGGTTTTGGGCTCGGCCAGGTACACACACGATGTAGCTCCTGAAATCAGGTGGACTGTACATAAATGAAATGCTGTTTACATCAACCCATTCTGCTTTTTAAAGTTATTATTTATTGTTATTTTCCTGGCCCTTAACTTTACAAATTTATAAATACAGGCTTTTAGAAATTACATCTCGTGGAAAAATCCACTGGGCTTTTCCACAGAGGAGTTAATGGCTTTTAAGAAAAGGTTTACCTAATCTGAGGTGATGTTTTCAGTCTCATGAAACCAGCGCTGAACGGAGCTGGAAACGAGTGCTGGAGAAGGAGCTGGTGCCATCTCCTCTGTGCAGAGCACACGGGAAGACGAAGAGTTTTGCTTTGTTTCCTGCTTTTGGGTGCAGTAAGGTAGATTCCAATTAAAAAGCAGGAGGAGTGAATGAGTAATTTCTTAATGTATCCAGTCAGCAAAAGAGAAATGAACACATCAATTAGACAAACCAGATTAATTCTAGGGGTGCATTGTCACTGCCCACAGAAAGCATTGGTGTCCCGGCTTCTGCTCAAATATACCCTGATAAACCCAGGCAATAACTGATCTGTATTTACCTTCTTGATTTATGAGAACAGAGATTAGCAAGGACTCTGAAGCATGTGATTCAAGCACGTTTCTCATGGTTTATACAACTGCTGGTTAGAAAATGACCCCTGTTGCAGGCAGGGGAGGAGGCAAGGGAAAGTCCTGCCTCCCATCCCGTCTCCAGCTCCTTGAGGGGGATGTAAGTCTTCAGTGGTCTTCACCACCCTGCGCTGGAGATGGCATTTACATCCTGGATCCACCATGCGCAGTTGCCTTCATCCACAGTCGTCTTGTTTGGGTATTGTGTTTGACTTGGCCTGTGAAAAACACAATATTTGAACAGTGTTTTGACGACCTGCATTGAACCATGAGCCAGGGCTGTGGGCTCACCGCCTTGCTGCAGAGAAAGGAGACATGCCGTAGCTCAATGGGCTCCCTTGGGGACAACAGGGACCCCAGGTGCCCCAGCCAGGCTCAGGACACACGGTATGTGCTGGGGGCTTGGCAGGGCAGGCAAAGCTAATAGCAGGTAGTTTTTAACCATACAGGAGCATGAGAAAGCAAGCAAACAAACCAAAGCAGTGGAGGAATCATGTAGCACTTCAAAGGGAAGGAGGAAAAGCTCTCTGCTTAGCGTTCATCAGCATCTCTTACACACGCAGTATCACAAGCAATTAAAAAATGCTAATGCTTCAGTGTTTTCCCACCGGCCTAATAAAAATGGTTTTAAACCCCAGTTTCTTATTGCCATTCCCTTTGTGTTGGTTGATAGCAAGGTGCTGAGCTGATGGGTGCAGCGCTGGCTTCTCTGCAGCCTGGATAACTGGGGCTGGCCACTGAGTCCTTCCCGCGGGGAACCATCAAAGTTGAGGGACCAGGGGGAAAAGTTGCTCTGTGCTTCACGGCAATGGTAACTGGTTGCTGCTGAGCCACGAGCTGCTCCTGCACGGTGGCACCGGTCACCCCAGGGGACAGCGGGGACCTGCCCGGCTCTCGCTGCTGCCTGCACAGAAGCGGCCCCACAGCGGGGCTGAGCTCAGGCAGCAGGAACAGGAGTACCAGCGGCAGCAGGAGGGATTGAAACCAATATGCTTTTCATAGCAGATCTGTGCTTTAAGGAGAAAAGAAAACTGGTCTTTTGTTGGGCCTGGGCTAGTGGAGGGTGTCCCTGCCCATGGCGGGGGGTTGGAACGAGATGGGCTTTGAGGTCCCCTCCAACCCAAACCGTTCTATGATTCTGTGATTAACATCTTTATTGTGCTGATACAGGATTGTATCTAGATTGAGATCTGAATGGAGACTTGGCTGCTAATTTTAGCATTATGGAATTTCCTGGGGTGTTTTCATTTCACAGACTGGAGTAAGGACAGTTACGCATAATGAAATTTTGCTGTAGGATAGAAATATTATAGCGTGTAACAGTTATTTAACTCCCCCTCCCACCCTGCTGACTAACGTACGCATAAACAGGCTTCGCCAAGCTGGAATTCCCACTTTCCTTTCCCTTTCAGCAGGGAGTATGGGCTGCCTGATGCTCCATGCTGCGCACGGGGCACACGGTGCCCGACAGCACCCGTTCCTTAAATACATTCTAGGTGTGCATGCCCGCAGGCGACTTTTATTCTCTTGTGCCCACACCAAATCACAAAGGCAATTTCTCCAGGGGTTTCTATGAAGTTTCTGGTGTTGAAGCACACAGGAGGGGGTGCAGGAAGACAGGGTTTGCTGGGTGTTTCACTCTTTCCACTGTCCAGTCCGGAAATAGCAGTTTAGCAGAGGAATTTCCCTTTTCCTGCTGGGCACTAGTCTGGAGGTGTGCTGTACTTCCACACAGTCGCTGTGGAGCATCACCGGCCACTGCTAGGTGACTTGTCCCAGGTCACTGTCCACCAGCTGGTGTTTGGAGAGGGGGACAGTGAACAAGGAATATTAGCTTGACCAGATTTTCCTTTGGTTTTGTTTGTTTGGTTTTTTTTCCCTGTGTTTTCCTTTGTTGTTTTGTTTTCTTTTTAAGCCAGAAACCCCAGTGTTTTGTTGACACAGAGCAAGCAACAGTTCATTTGCAACTCCCCAAATGAAGCTAAATTACTCTGAATAAATTGAATGTTAAAGCAACAACTGAGCAAACCCAATCTCCTGATGGATGGTTTAGTCCTACTTGGAAATGCAGATGTTCAGCCTAAGAGGTTTCTCAAAGATAACCAGCAACAACCCCTACCCACCTTCCCAAGTCCCTATTTGTAGTGTTTATCCAAGTCTATCTTCCATTTTTTTCTGGGTTTTCCATGACTTATAAGATATTATTTCCTGCTGGGAGTGGGTTGTCTGAGTATTTCCAAGGAAGACATAAATATTCACAAGTGGAATACTACCAGTCCTTCTCATTGCACAGCACCGCGGCAGCTCGGGTCCAGATTGACGAAAACAAACGAGCACTTAAATTGAAGAGTCATTTGACATTGTGCAGCTAAAGGAGATGTTCTTCCTTATGATAATTAATGATTTTGAAGGCAGGCAGCAGGGGACGGGCAGCCCCTGGCCAAGGGAGAGCAGGAGAGGAGCCTTGTCAGGCTGTGCCTGGCCGGGGAACCCATCGCTGGCTCCTCTCCGCAGGAGAAGCAGCAGATGTCTGTGGGGAGGGACGAAACACATACCCAACACTGAAGCAGAAACCTAGAGTGAGACCTGTGCTATCTCTAGGGAAATTTGTCATTTTTGCCTCTGGGGGGAAGAACCGCTGGGTAACATACAGCTGTCAGTGGGTGCCAAGTGGTCGTATCCCACAGCAGAGCCATACGTGTTTAAATCAGAGCTGAATTTACCCTGCTTGTTCTGCTTTATTGGTGCCCTTTCCCGACATTTCCCCCTGTTGAGGTTGTAATTTTCTGTCAAAACGTAACTGCAGAGCTGTGCATTTTAATCCCGTGTAATTACAGTCCTTGGGAACTCGGTCATCCCCTGCACCACATATCCACCATCCCCCCTTGCCCCTGCAGAAGTGGATCGAAGTGCTATTGCAGGAGGTGGCTGAAAGGGGGGGTCTTGTTCTCAGAGGCCTTTCTTGTTCCTCCCGCTATTATTTTTAGAGCTCTGACTCGAGGTGCACTGCCGCAGAGACAACCTCCTCCCCAGCACTCCCTCCCGAAGCAGGGAGGGGGTGACACAAAAGCCACCCCACTCCCACCTTCAAAGCAGATGTGACTCAGCCTGCAGTTTGGGGGCTCTTTGTTTAATTCAGAGGAGGATGAGTCACAGGAGGCGAAGGCAGAGGCTCAGCTGGCAGGAATCAGCCGACAGCCTCACAAATTGGTTCAACTGGGTTGATTCACACCGGTGGAGGATCCATGGCTTTCTACAGCAATCTCACCCCACCCCACGGTGGGTAAACACCATCAATATGGGGCAGCTGATCTGAGAGGTATGAATTATCATCAGGTTGGCTGTGATAGAGAGGCATTTAAAAAAGTCTTCCTGCTCAATTTAAAGGTCTGGGAAGAACAGTTCTCTTTTAACAAAACCTTCATCAGCTTTCTGCAGTGATGGTATGGGGAGTATTTCCAGGCAGTATCAGGAGAAAGCAACCACACTGCATGCAAGCCCCAAAGCTGTGGCTTGCAATTTTCCAAATTAAGACATTGAAACAGGATTTGGCCTGATCAGTGCTTAAATAGGAGACATGTGGTTATGGCTTATCCCATCAGGAGGTGATGCTTCACCCAGCTGTAGGTGTCACCCCAACAGAGGTGTACAGGGGACAACCAGGTCCTGGGGAAGCAGCAGAGGAAACCTCCCTGTGTGCAGCTGCAAACTGGTGCTGTCCCTGGAGAGCGTGGTGAGTCCTCCTTGTCCAGCAGCATGGTTATGTGGGCCTGTGAGGGCTTGCAGCAAGTCTCTCCTTCTGTGTTTCAATTCTAAATGCCTTGCTTTAGAGGAACAAAAATGCTATCTATAAGACTTATTTTCTTTACAAGCATTAAAGATGAGGATGGCAGTCAGAAATGTGGGGAAAGCAAGTAAAACTCTGTTTCCTGCAGTTGTTTTATTGAGAGCATAAGGAGGACTTTTATTTTTATTTATTTTTGTCCCAGTGTCACTGTTGGTTTCTAGTTCATTCAATGTATTTAGTCCACTCACACTTTAATTTTCCTTGTTCTTTCAGCTGGGTGCTCTATTCTCCTTCACATCCTCTAAACCGTGTCAGATTGCTGCATCCCACAGATGATGCATCTTAGAGTCAATAATCCTCTCCTGGAGAAATTGCTTCTAACAGGCTAGAGACTCTACCAAACCCAAGGTGCTTAGGGAGTGGGGTGCCTTCCTTTGGGCTGGGCTCATAGCACCTTCCTGTATGGGAGGTGGGATGTGACTCACCAGGCAGCTCCTGGATGAGCTGTCCAAAAACTATCACTGATGAAAAATAATTTTTGTACACTAATACAGAAACAAAATTGCCATTAGTTTTGTATCAGGTTGGTTTTCAAACAGGGGCCATTTGGCTGCTGATGGGAAATGGTCTCAGTCCTGTTCTCATCCCAAATTGAGCGTCGAGAGACTCTTACGTGGAGGGGGCACAAGGACAGAGTAGAGCTGTCAAATAATACATCCGATGGGTTGATCATCGTTGCGTAATACAGTATACAAAATAGCTTCATATATACCTGCCACTAGTGGTAACTGCTCTTGTCAACCATCTGCTTATAGATCCTTAACTAAAAACTGTGCTATTTATAGAACAGATTGCAACAGGGCACCTCATAAGCCCAAAATAATTCCATCTGACATCTTGATAACATTGCTATCCGTTGTGTGCACAGTAGACATGCAAATGAAACCAACCTTCTCCATAATGACAATACTGAAAGATAAGTGCCTACATGGGAGCAATGTTGGTTTGAAGCATGCAAAATGGCTGTGATGTTCTTGCTCTTTCACCCTGACCTACCTTAGCAAAGATATAATGGGAAATGCACGCATGCTGTTGTCCAAAAGTCATGGGGGTAAGCAGGGTGAGGAAGCCCTGGGTGTGTTGATGGGTGCAGAAGGGTTTTGACAGATCAGGATGAGACCCTCTTGCTCTGAACCAGGATGGTCTTTGGCTCAGAGGAGCCTAATGGAGCATTCCCATTAACTCTACCAAGCTTCAGGTCGGGATCCCTCTTGGCATGTCTCCGCTTCTGTGGCTCACGGGTGAGTGACTCCTGTGGGCATAGTCTTAGTTTCCTGCAACCTTTTGAGGCTGTTGTTCTCGTAGACATCTTCTCCATAACATCTTTATTCCTGTGGAAGAGAATGTTTTAGAAAAGACTAATTTTAGCTGTTACTCAGGTTTTGACTGAAGACTTTGTTGTAGCCATGAAAGACTTCACAAAAGAATGGTGTAAGCGTAATTGTTGGCTTTTTGAGCAAGGATAAAAGTTTACAATACGTGGCACGGAGTGAATAAAAACAAACCAAGAACAGTCCCGCTGTCAAGCGTCTAGTGTACGCAGGAGAGGGGCGAGAGCCCATGGCGAATGTAGCACGTCGCTGGCAGACTTCTCTTGTTGGGTCTGTAAATTCTTGTCCAAAGCCCAGAAAAATCAAGGGGCTCCTATTGAGTTCCTTGACCTCGGGATTAGGCAGGATGTAAAATAGGAGGACATGGATAGTGATAACATGTTTTGGAAAAGTTATGCAAATGATGTTAAAATACACGATTTAAAATATTAGCTCTGGCAGAGAAAGACTGCTGAAGTTTCAGTCAAGGGGAACAAATATTCAATAAATTAAGAAGTCAGGAGTTGGCTTTAAAACAATTGCTTTGTAAGCAAATGTTCCCTTTTGTGGTCTGCATGAAATGTGCTACAGGAAGGGATACAGCTCAGCTGCTTTCTGAGGGGATAGAAGTTGCCATCATCAAATCCGCCTGAAGAAATGGCTCAAGTTTGCACTTTTCTTGGCACTCGATAGTCCTGACAGAGGTTCAGCAACTCTTCTCATCTTTTTTTATTTTTTTATTTTTTATTTTTTTTAAATAGAGAGGATGTTCCCTGAAGGGAGCTGTGGCCCATTTGTAACTGTAGGAGAAAAACTGCATCATTATGGCCAGGTCAGAGTCCCCTTGGTGCCAGCCCAGCACCAACATAAGCAAGGGTTGACTCGCGTTTTAAAATTAAAAGACTTATCTAGTCCAAGATATAATTTTTTTTTTTTTTTAAAGCTCACTGTTTTGTTTGGGTTTGGGTTTAGGTTTTTTTAATGCTGTAAACATGCATGGGTTTGGTGCTTTCAAGGCAGAGTCTAGAGCGTATAACACTATTTTCTGTGATGACTTCAACTATCTAGTAAATCTGCAGTGCTTTTATCCACTGTGGCTTTGTTTCTCTGGGAGGAAGGAGGTCACAGATCACAGAAGGAGATGGCAAAAAAAAAAAAAAAAAAGACAGTTTTAGGCTCTGCAAGTAACACTTAATGGCAAGGGGCAAATTTATAAAATAAAATAAAAAAAGAACACAAACATGTGCTAGTCAGTGGTAAATTGCTTTTGGGCAGAACAGTGATGGTTCTGTTTTTTCTTCCCTTCTCAGGTTCAGAATTTCCCGTGTCTTACACAGTTTCTTTTCAGTTTTTAATATTTAATGAATGCTGTCCCTGAACTCTCACCTGAGCACGCAGTGGACAAGCTAAGGGGAGGGTAGGTCCAAGCCGTGCATTCCAGATATACTCTAAAAATGCCGTGCTTGTATGAAATCTCCCAAAGCTTTTGAGTATGCAAAATCTTGACCTGGATCTGGATGCATGTTTTCCACTGCCTCGCTTATCCCTGGGAGGCTGATCCATGGGCCAGAGAGAGTAAACTTCAGCCAAACAGCAGGCAGAAATTAAGGAAAGAGAAGCAATAAGTACTGATTGGAAATAATAAATGAACAGCCCCAAACCCAGAGTTAAATTACCACCCTGTTTAGTGAATTTGATTAAGCAGCATTTAAAAATCTCTGCTTGCTTTTGCCTGAGCTGAACGTATCTGCTCCCTGCCTGCAGCCTGCGCTTGGCAGGGGGTACCACGCTTTCTCCAGCAGCAAAAGCAACCAGCACATTGGTGGCATCAATATCAGCAAGGAACAAGTGAGTCAACGCTTTGCTCTGGGGATGCACAGCACTCCTGAGGTCCAGACCAGACCCCCCCCTGCCCCCAGAACTTCAGATCTGTTCCACCATCTTCATAATCACCTACCTTCATTGCTAACTTTTTACTCCATTGCTTCCAAGAGGCGTTTGGAGATGAACTCAGTAACACTTGTGGGATGATACTGATGTACTGAGACCTTCTGGTCTTTAAAGCATTTACAAGAAAACCAAGGTATGTGTTAAAGGTTTCACTTTTCTTTTCAAATTATTTAAATGACATTGGAGCAGGACACATCAGCCTTATACTGCTGAAGAACACTGAGTTTGATTAGTCCCTGCTCTGCTTTTCTTTTGGCTGAAAAAAAACCCTGTTCCTCTTGCAGAAACAAGTTATTTGCACTGTGTAATACAGATCACTGGGATGTGCTTTGTCCCATTTTCAGGTTTTGTGTTGTGGAGTAACAACTTCATGTTGCATTTTCTTGCCTGCATCTTTAACGCTTGCCTTCCTCTGGGATTTTTTTTGCCAGCTGTGTTTTTCACCTGAGCATTTCTGTATTAGAGGTCACTGACCCCCTGTCTCATGCACAAGGCTCTGACTGTGACCCTGGAGCCTGACGTTGGTGGGACTCCACCTTGCTCACAGAGGTACAGACAGTGACTTCAGGTGATGATGCAATGATGACCATTCCCTTGGGTTGTGCTGACCTGGCCACAGGGTGTTTGGGGAGAGACTTGCTGCTCTGAGCCTGATTTCACAGTCTGCTGTGAAACCTTGTGGGGATTTACCTTGTTCCTTCCTGAAAGGTCAAGGCGAATGAGGAGCAAGCCAAACCCAGCTCAGTCAGAGACCACTCTGTTTACCAGTGGGAAGATGTGAACAGTGATCTTGTCCATCACAGCTCTTGAGAGCAAAAGAAAATGATACAGAACTTCTTCTGGAGATATTGCTAAGTATGTCAGTGCTCTTTGCCTCTCTTTCCCTGAATGTGAAATGCAGATGGTACAAATCCGCCTGTATCACATGGACAATAGAAGTTATTTAATGGCTTGGGGTTTTGTAAGTACTTTGAGCAATAAAGAAAAGCCATCTTCAGAAGTTTTGAGGTTTTGAGGCATCCTTTAACATAGTGCTTGGCCTGGAGAAGTGATGGACTAGATGGGTGAGATGAAAACCTGAGGAAGGGTGCTAAATAGAGGTTACATTGCAAAGCACAGCTCCGGGTCTGTGTTTAACACTCCCACCGGCGTTGTTGTGAGATCTCTGAAGGGAACAGATGCTGGAGCAAGTGGTGAATACTTTGAAACAATTGATTTAGATTCCAGGTGCTCCCTTGAACAGGACTGTTGTGCCCTTCAGGGAGAGTAACTTCTGAGCCACCAGCAAGAAGCTGATGACTGGTTGCAAGCCCAAGAGTCGCTCTAGCTTTGGCTGTCCTTCTCATCTCTTCAGTACAGGTTCTCCCTGTTCAGACTCAAACATAAATCTCCATTGCAGTATAGGGAATGAAAAGCCATATTAAAGAAATTGAATGTGGCATTAGTCATTCCTTACACAAAAGCTGTGCCCAAGGAGGAAGAGGCAAGCAGCGCAAGGCATTGCGTCATAGTTTCTGTGCAGTGCCAAGGCAGCCAAAGCCCAGATCTCCCTCGCGGCTGCTGCTCAGGGGCAGCAATATGTTCAATACCGAACATATTGAATCAGCTGAATTTTTTCACAACATTGTTTTGTCAATAATCAGTGTCAATTTATCCTACTCTGTTCATGCTTCCTCTCACTCTTATCCATGAGGGATTAAGTGAAGAAATAGAATAATGTGGTGGATCGTACAAGAATTAATCAGGTTTCCCTATTAACTGCATCAAGGTATTATAACTGGAAAACTTTGTAAGTTCAAGCTTCCAAGATTAACCCAAAGAGTGTAATATTTTGCTAAACTCAGAAGCCTTGGCTCAGTTCTTGTGTCTGGATTCAATGATAGTTTCCCCCATTAAGGACCGTGCAAGTTTAGCAACAAGTGTTGACTCAGCTTGGACTTTGAGGCTACATTTGTGCTCGTGTTCAAGGAGTTTGGAGTCACATTCCTGGGTCAAGGGGTCAGTCCTTGATACCATTCAGATGTTAGAGCTGTCCATGGCATGGTTTTGGCTCGTGCCAGGCAGCACTCCTTGGGCATGATGCAGAAGTCATTACGGGTCAACCCTTCCCATAGGCAATTTGCACACAACCTGTTTGTTTTGCAGGTGGAAGGAGTTCAGCATTATGGACACGGGTCATCCTGTGCCAGCTGGCCAATAACTGAGAGAATGGTCCCAAGTATATTTAATTTATTAGCAGAGAGGTAATCTGATTGAATTGACAGTTTGCTTACTGGGGACTGAGGTTCTTTCTTGGTCATTTGGAGGCGGTGAATCTTTGCCTCAATAAAGACTTCTGGATTTGACCCAAAGTAAATTAGTTCAGATGAGTCAAAAAGCCAAGCAAAAAAAGGCTCAGGGTGCCTTGTACAAACCGTAAGTTGTGTATGGAGGGTTACAAAAGCAGCCTCTTTATTGTTCTCTTTCTTTTGGTGTTCCAGGGAATAAATGGGGCAAATATCATGGAAATAAAGGAAATATTTTTGTCAACAGAAAGTCCACAGATAGTCTTAAAAGGGCAACCCTGCTAACAAATTTGTCGAGGGTATGTTCTGCCTTGGGCAGAAACTGCTGAGCATTATGTACAGTGCTTAAACTTGATTACTTCATGTTGTGCAACTCTAATTACTTCTGAGTGTTAATGTATGTGAATTAGGAACAGGATTAAAAATATTCTTGGGAGTGGAATGTGGTCTTTCTGATGAAGCATAAAATTAGTTGTTTCTCAGCAAAGGCCCAGCTGAACTGTTGTTTATAGGGGTTTCTTTCAGAATTGGGGCAGTCATGGTTTAAGTCCAGATTGAATTAAAACAAACAAACAAAAAACCAAAAAAAACCCAAAAAACCATTTGTAATATGTTTTGCTTGCTGACAGTGATGTTGCTTGCTACAAGGTAACACCAAGCTATTCTGGGATTTCCCCTCCACTGTTGCTTAACTTATAATAGACATCCCTTTTCAGGTAGGGAACACTCTCCCTTGTTAAGGAATGTTAGAAACTGTATGATTTGAAAAACAATTTAAATTAAGGCAGCTGTTGTGCAGGCAGTCCAAGAGGAGAGCATGAAGGCACAAACTGTGGGCGTGAGAAGCAGGATAACAGGACTAATGTGGCCATGTCCAAGTGCAGGGGAAACACTAAACCACGTCAGGCACGGAAACCACTCTGGTTTCCCCGCCTGCCTTTGATCATCATGCTTGTATGGATAAATGAATCAAGCTTGGTTTGAAGATACTGTATGTTGCCACTGCATTTTCCACAACAAGAATAGCTATAGGGAAAGGTCAAAGCTAGTAACCATCCTCAGAAAGACGCCTGTTTTGTTTCATTCAAAATGACCTTAACATTAACTTTTACCAGATAGACTATGACCAGCATAATCAATTAAGAGCTGAGTCACTAGACTCTGATCTTTAGGTACCTGAATCACTCTGTGAGTCATATCTAACCCAAGATATTTCTGTGGGATCCCTGGAGTTCATGCAGTAGGGCAGATGGCTGGGGCAGGTGAGATGCATTGCCCTCAGGAAGTGCTACCATCCCTCGTTGGCTGTGGAGAACCTGGATGAGGCCTTAGACTAGACAGGAACCTTTCAGGCAGCCGCGTCTTGTGCTGTTATGACATGAAGCACCCTACATCTGCCCTTTGCCCAAGCATTGATGAGCATAGTGACAGAGCTGGGAGTGATGCTTGCGGTAAAGTATACTGAGGTTCAAAGACAGTAGTAATGTACTGCTGGAGGATCACCAGAGTACAGGCACCTCCTCTTCCAAATGCTCCAACAATGCTACATTTTATGACTGCTGTTTTCAGTCAGTTCCCAGCTGAACATACTTATGATCTACAACAGCTCTGTTAATTCCTGCTTTTGCAGTTGTGCCGCAGCTCAGCATGCAATGATTAGGTGTAGCCTGGCAGGAACGTGTGCCACCAGCATTAGTGCATGCTGCTCGGCTATTGTCAGGAATGGATAGTTTTCACAGTGGGGTTTGCAATTTTATACTAAAATTTAATGTCTGGAAAATAAATGGTTTGCTGTTTTAATCCCAGTATCTCCAAGCAGGTAAGGTTTGCATTGTAAAGCTTGGTAAAGTTGAGCCTTTAGGTGGATTAACTCTTTAGGAACAACTGGAAGAGGCTCATGGATCAGAGGCTGATTAGTGCCCCTTGGAGGGGTTACTGCCTCCGTCGCCAGGTCACCGCTGTTGTGTGGACACACGTGGTTTCTTCTGCGCAAAGTCAGCTGGTTAATTTACCCTCCAGAGTAGAGATCAAACACTTCTTGTGAGTCTGAGTGGGTCTGTGAGCATCAAGTCCATAGGAAGGTGTTGTCTTATTTTTGTGATAACTACAGGTTGGAGCTACTGGGCATTAGCTCGTGTGATGCTGCTGAAAGAGAGTGAAAAGTCGTCAGAGCCTGCTCAGAGGATTTACGGATGAGCCAAAGGTCGTAGGGCAGTGAGGAACTGAACATGCAGTTCCTGGCATCCCCCTCGTTCTCCAGGCGCAGAGTATCATATTCCTTTCTGTTCATTTAGAAATGTTTTATGAGTTCAAAACCCTATTCAGGTGGTCATCTGAGCCTGTCGCTGCCATCTTTTCATGCGAGTCATTTGCTTCGGTGTTAGGTTTGGTCTGCAGCTCAGACTGCAATAAGGAATAGACAGATTCACCATAACGAGATCACCAGTCAGTGCAAACCCAAGGCCCTTGCAAGCAGCCTCTGAGTAGCCCACTGGGCTAGTCTGCAGTGTCAGCACCATTAAAGCTCCATGGTAGCATCTAAACTTGCTCCAAATAACCCCAGATCAACATTCTTCCCAGATGAGTGGAGGGTGTTGGCTGGGGTTATAACTTTGTTTTATGGATGTTGTCGTGTCTTCCAGTCCTTTGTAGATTTTTTTTTGTTGGTTTTTGTGTTTTGTTTTGTTGGTTTTTTTTTTCTTTTTTAATCAAGAGATAACCAGCTTATTCAAAGGGTGGAGGAGACTTGCCAGACATAACACTGTTGGTTTCATTTCCTTCTATGTAATCACTTCTGTACTCATTTTTCATTAAAATTTATTTCCATTTCATCTTCCCAAAAACAAATGTATCTTTTTGAAGATATTCCAGGACAATAAAAAGAACACTGCAAGGCCACAGCGATGTCACATATGGACTTCACGGGCCATTTACAATGGAAATATCTCTGACAGCATTAGATTGGCCTTCCAGAGGCTAAACTGGACTTCCAGGGCCTGGAGTGCTTTTCAGCTGCATGTTACTCTCTTCTGTCTGCCACCAGAGCAGTCAGGTTTTAATTGCAGTTTCATGTCATGCAAAGCTGGATGTGGTGTTTAATACCAAATAACAGAAGTTAACTCTTCTTCTGTAACTTTAGAAAAAAGTTCCTACTTATAACGTCCCGCAAAACAGCTTGAAACGTGACTCTATGATGGGTTTTCATGGATTGTGGGGACCATAAATCTCATTTCTGAGAGGGTGAGTTGCTCTGCTCATCTCTGTGAGCAACTGTTAAGAAGCTCAGAGAAAAGGATGAGGACACCCCTATCTGCATTCAAATGTCTTTCTGTTTTCATCCACCCCTGGTCTGTGTCGTGGTAGCTGCTGGGAGGAGTCCAGGCTTGCCAAGGGTTAGGCAACAAATGCTTAAACCTCTGCTGAAGCACTAGATCTCAAAGTAGGGGTGAAGAATGCTGGAAGCCCAAACTGTCTCTGCTGTTGAAGTTGCCTGTTATACAATGTGACTTAACTCCTCACTCCTCTAGTCTCTAGCTGTGGAGTAAATAAGTGGTGTAGTTAGGCGTACAGTTAAGAACAACATTGGATTTAATATTCCCAACACTTCCAAACATGAAAACTTTCCATAGCAGCCACTCAAACTGAATGTTAATTAGAAACAAAGATCTTACAATACACTGAGGACAGATTTAATTCAAGAAGGGCTTTATGCACTTCAGTTTACTGGAAGCCATACAAAAATGCTGTGGTGTTGAATCTAGCTTCACAGTGAAGCAGCTTGAAATCCAGCTTTCTGGATGACCCCATGTTACCACCGTGGAAGGAGCAGTTTAATTCAGCCCTCCAGCCAGAGTCCTCTTCCTGGCTGGGTTCTCTGTTCACTCAGGACAAGGACAAACACCTGCTTCCAACCTCCCAGCTCCTACCTGATGGCCACATCAACCAGCAGAAGGAAACCCGCTCTCTGGGCAAAATGCCCTGCGGTGCCCAGAGGAAGGCTGCTTTTCCAGATCCGACCTTCCCTGCTAAGTTTCCTTTTTTTGCTCTGACTCCAGTGGCAGCACTCCCAGAGCTGCTCCGATCCCTGTCACCTTACAGGAGAGACTGAATACTGCGCTTGCCTTCACCTGCAACGGGCTGGGGCAGCCATGAGCACCGCAAGGGTAAAGCTGGGAGTGAGCCCTGCACCCTCCCTCTGCAAGTATTAAGGGGCCAAAGCAAAATCCAAAATGCAAACCTTTTGGACAAAGATGGAAAGGATTAGATGCAGCAGTTTGGATCTTTGAGCTCTTCTAAAGAGAACTCAAATTTTGCAATTTCAGGAAGAATGAGTTTTGCACAGCTTCCAGAAAACTGGAGGTTTGATGCCCTGCAAGGTGGAGGTGGCCAATATTATGTCCAGCTGAAATCACCTGGGATACAGATGACCGCGTTGAAATCCACTCATCACCATCAACAGGACCAGGATGCCAGGGTTAAAGCTCTTTTGCATCCAGCACGTTATGTCTCCTCTTGAAAACTGCCTGTCTAGAAAATAAACCAGGCCATTCATCCCAGTCTTCTGGCACTGACTCCGAATGCAAATACCAGGTCGCACAGTCTGCCCTTCTCTGCGTCGCATGCTCCAAACTGGGAGGCTTTTTGTGTGCAATGCCTCCTGCAGCTGGCAAGCCCCCATTTTGTACTAGACAAACACTGACAGCTTTATTTCTTGTTTGTTCGGTCGCAGAGATCCTCGGCATCCTGGTTTGAATTGAGTATTGTGGTTCCTCGCTAGCAGAAATGTAAATAACAAAGAAATTTCATGTATTTTAATTACCTGAAGGCGTCTGTTTTAATCTGGTGAATCCTCTTATGTGATAAAAGTAACGTTGCCATGGGAACCCTATCTAACAGGAAAGGTAGCACCAGTCTGCATGTAAACAGTTAGGAAATTGGTGCAGTGAAGGGAATTTTCAGTCACTTGGCACAGAACTGACTTCGCAGTGAGAGTTTAGACCGGTGTTCTGGTCTTTATGCGTGTGCGTATGAGTGAGAGAGGCGTAGACTTAACCGGCAGGATCCCCTTCAGGCATCTCGGCAGTGCAGGTTAAGAGTTTCTCCCATATATTCACCAAAATACAGCCCCCCACCACCAGTGCATTTGTATACTCTGACCCTCTCATCGGTATTTTTAAGTGCTTTGTCTCCTCAGTGTGTGAAGTCTCCTCAGGAGTGAGACACTCCCTGAATTAAGCTCTTAAAGCCAAATCCTCCCCAGTACCACGCTTGCGCACCTCTGCGGCAGCCGAAGAGCTGCACCGGTGTCCCGAGAGCAGAGTGGGTCCCCTCTTGGTCACCCCCACCAGCGGTTGGTGTGACACCAGCTCCGGTTAAGGGTTTAGTAGTTGGATGTGATCCTGTTTGCCTTTAAATCACCAAATCCCTTTGCTTTCCGTAAAGCCTCCAAGGACGGCAGTGCTGCCCAGCTGGGTGCGTGCCCGCTGGCGGGTCCCCGACGGGCAGGATGGGTTCCCTCTGCCGCGTCTGGAGCTCTGCTCCATCATCCCGTCCTGCGGTTAGCGTTTGTGCCAGAGCTGCGTCGTGAAAGGGTTTATTCGTTTACCAAGTGGATGCGCTGATAAGAACCCCGCAATAACTGGCAATAAAGTAATAATGACAATATGTTTCAATGGATTAGCTACGAAATCTTTTTCCCTTTTTCCCTTTTCTTAGATTAAAAGGAGCTGACTACCAGGATATTTCTCAGTTTACTTAAGTACATAATATTCAGTATATGCCTGTTACGTTTTAGGATAGACCTGGTTTATGATGAACTTGCTTTCCTCCAAGGCAATCCTTGTCTCCTGTGTGCTGGTTCAGACCACTATGGAGAAAGAAGCTCCCATTATAGGTTTGGAAGAGATACGGTGTCACTCTAAAGTCTGGGATGCAAAGGAAGGGGAAAAGATGAAATCTACTAGGCATTAAATATTTCTAAATTCATTAAATTCATTACACACTCAAGAGAACTCATTGTTTGCCATGTAACTGTATAGTGGTCACTGAAAAACAAGTACATTTTGTTTTATAAACTGAAAAACTATAAATCAATCTACTCTGTGCTGCTCATCCACAGGTTATTATGCAGTGGTGGGTAACATTTCTGTCTCATCGCATGCTGATAGTATGGTTTCCATGGACAACCTTTCCATGAGGAATTGTTAATTTTTGTCAACCAAATATTTTGTCTGCCAAGAAAACCCTTGTAGAGGCAACTGTAAGATATATGTGCTGCACAAATACACTGGGTTACAAATTATTATTTCAGCCAAAACTGTTAATACGCTGACATAATTTGAATGCATTTATTTCCTTAAATATACAGCAAGGTTTCGTATAACTGAATAGAAAGGCTTGAACTTTTCCTACAAGCTTGAGTGCCAGGAAAGGGACATTCAGGAGGAAACTTCAACATCTGAAGTAACACCAGAGATTTTTTGAGACTGCTCCAGGTAGGAGCACTGTGTGGACTAGTGTCAGTACAAGGTTTCAGTAATCTCACAGATTTAATCCAGCCTCACCGATTAGAAGATCATATTGTAATAAATTGAGTCTCAAAAATCATAATCAGGTTCATGGAAAATAATCCCACTAGCCCAACTACTCCAGTTTGAACCTGCACCGTTGCAAACGGCATTCAGGACAATTAGGCACTATTAATTTTGTGGGGGTAATCTCCAAATGCCCTTGTCTGAGGCGGTGATCTGGGGGGAAGAGGAGGGGAGGGGGGAGGCAGCGCACTGGGAGTATCTGGTTCCTGCGCATAAAAATATTGCAAACCGTGTTTCAGTACTGCAGCGTTAGGTTAAATTAAAGTCATGTTCCTGACATACCTCCTGCCCAGCTAGACATGAATCATTACTACAAACCCAATTTCCTAATTATCTTCCCATTGCAGGGTAATGCAATGAATTTTCTAAAGCTGTAATTTTATCCTGGTTTATTTCCATGTCCTCTGTTTTCTTTAGAGACACGTCCTGTTCTCCTCTGAGGTTATTTCTGACGTGATCTTTGGCAGCAGGAAAGGTGGTGGTGCGTGGATGAATTCATTGTCAGCTGCTTTCCCAAATTCCCGGGGAAGTCTCACTGGGAATGTCTAAACTCGTACGGGTGTTGGATGGTCTGTAGTGAGGCAAATAATCTGTCTCTATGGTTGAATTGGTCTTCATGGTAGATAATGGAAACACTTTTGTAGCTGACCTGCCATATCGTGCTGTGGGTATTTTTGGGTGGCTTATATAAAACAGGTTTAAAAAGCACAACAGAGGAGCAAGCGATGAGGAAGTTCTCCAAAAGTCTCTGTGTTAACAGACATTTCTTTCAGTAACTGTAGATATTGGAAAGATTAATTAATGGAATTTCTGAAAAAAAGCCGAAGCAGGAAAGCGTTAAAGCAGGAACCTCTGGCGCACCTCACCCTCTGAAGGCACGGACGTTCGCATGCTCGCTTGCACAGGGCTGCACTGGTGGGGTTCAGAAACACGTGTCCTCTCTATAGGAAAAGGGGAAAGACCCCAAACTGATGTGGAGGAAAGCAAGCGATGTGCCATCGCCCCTGCCTGCGGTGGGTGAGCTGTGGGCCAGCGTGGATCCCTGCGAGCTGCCGCTTCGGCGGGGGAGGAAAGTGAATGTTGTGCTGGCTCCGTCCCGGGGAGGGACGCACGGGAGAGTCCTCAGCTCCACTTAGTGGGCAAAGCATAAACAACATGTGATAGCTCAGCAACCACAGCTGAAGCCAACAAATGGTGTTTAATATGTTCAGCTAAGCGGCACATAGGGAAAGGGTTTTTTTTGGCTTTGGAAGACCGTTCTGAAGCCCTGGGTCCCTGGAGGAGGACCCATGGGAAGTGACACCGCACGGACTCCTCTGCAGCCTCCAGGTTTCTTTTGGAGTTACGGGGAGATGCGGTGGAGCGGTCATGTTCCTGCTCAGGTAGATGTTATTTAATCAACCGTGGTCAGATTTTCTAATGTTTTTTCTTCAAAGCTCCTGTGGTATGATACCCACAAAGTGCATGAGGAAACAAATCTCCCAAAGGCAAAGCTTCACCCTGGCAGCAAGGGTCAGCCTGCCCGGCAGTGTGGCAATCTCCAAGGAGCAGGAAGGAGGTTTGGCCCTTCAGGCTGCAGGGGAGGCTGCGTGGGGATTTCCAGGAGGTCGTCAGAGCCAGGAGAAAAGCAAAATCAGAATTTTTGTGCAATCATCCTTTCTGCTTGCAGATATCTCAGTAGCTCTTTTGATGAGTTAAGGGAAGTTCATTAAGTAATTGCCATTGGTTAGATGGCATATATCTTACCTAAATTGCTTGCTTCATTATCTAGTGCTCCAGCTTTTGGCATCTCATCAAGAAGAGCCTTTTAGGGATATGGCTTGGTTGAAAGCATCCCCCAGCCTGGCTGCAGCTCTCCCCAAAATGCTCCTCAAGCAACAGCGCTTCATGTGCCATTAGCTACCCCTGACCCCTCTCCTCTCCTGGTGACCAGGTCCAGTTAAGAAGATAAATCAGAAAATTAACCCAGATTGTACAAATGTGGCACATTTTGAGGGGCCAGCTGCCATTGCACATTTTCCTGTATTCCACAGGGATTTGGTGTGTGTTTCCTATGCTCCCACAGGGATTTTGTTATTGAACAGTCCCTTGCATCAGAAATAAAGAATTCCCCTTTATCCCAGGGTTTCAGGATTGTTTGCATAGACGGGATGGCTCTCATGGCATACAAAGTTTCACCCAAACAAGTGTTCCCCTCTTTCACTATGTCGGGGCCTGCCGGCACATTGGAGGAGGAGAACCTAAAAGTGCTTTTAGCAAAGAGAGAGAGCATCTGACATTGGTTTTGCTTTATTCATTTTTAACGAAGAGAGTTGCAGGGGAATCAGACAAAAGTGGAATTTGTCGTCCCCCCCCACATTTGGAGAGGATGCAAAGAGAGGATAATGCTTGGTGGATTTGGGTTGCACTCTACTTTGGATATCTACATTTTATATATATGTTTTTTGGGTTTTTATTCCTTCCTGTGAAATTCAGGTTAGAAACACTCCCAAGCTGCTAGTGTTTCCAAAAATTGCTGGATTTTTTTTTTTTCCCATCTTCTGTATCTCTGCTGCCGCTCCACCCTGACCACAGTCACCCTGGGAAGCTGATGACTCCTGAGGTAGCTGCACAGCAGATACTGGATCCTCAGTCTAATTTTTCTGGATCCTCAGTCTAATTTTTCACAGTTAATTAGAAGCTCTGCTACTTGCATCAAAAAAAAAAAAAAAAAAAGAAAGCTTTAATTAGTTTCACAAAGGGACTCTGAAAAACGAGTCATCAAGTAGCCCCTTTGTGCTTGGGTAGGTGATGGACTGACACTGAAACGTAGCTGTGCTTGTAACCTCTGCAGCTCTCCAGGGAAACAATTTTATTAAAGAAAAAGGAGATGAGAGAGTGGAGGAGTTTCCTGTTTACAGGCAGAAGTGTGTTTTCTCTACTTGATGCCCTACACTGGTTCCAAATGTAATGTACCTGTCTCTATTCTGTACCCACTGTCAGGGAGCATCCACGGCTGCTCCTGCTCTTGCTTTGGTTTTTGGCATGGGATGTAACTCGTCATCCTCTCTGGTGAACTTTGCTCATTTCAGTGTCTCTTGAAATATTGGCAGCTTTCAGGCTTCCTTTTCAACCGTGTGCCTGAACAATGTGTGCCTGCTTTGAAGATCAGAAGTAGGGCACATCAGTCTTGTGTCGAGATGGACCCCAATTAAAATGCAAAAGTTGGATGGTGTTTGGGGGGGAATATGGGACGCTCTCAATAGCAGTTTGCACAGTCTGAAGTTCTGTGCTGATGCCAATATCTACTGTAGAAAGGTTTTGCTTTGAGATGGGAAAAGATGTATTGCCTTGGAAATCCAGATTAGGATACTGCCTTACAGCTTACATTTAAAATATATTATTACTCCGTTGTATGATTTAATTAGCTAATGCATTTAACATTTTTGGATAATGCTATTACTAATATTTTCACAGTCTCTCTAAGATACTCTTTGCTTGCCCTAAAGCCTTTAGCAATCCTCTGGCCTTAAACTGGACGAGCCATTTCAAGCCTGAGGCAATGAGAGGGGTGAAACACAGATTTCACCCTTGCACAGCCTGGTTCAAAGGGCAGCCGGGGCGCAGGGTCTGCATTTGGGCTCTCCACGTGTAGGAAATGCTGCGATGCTGAAATACCCTGTGTGCTCAGGGTTTGTTTCATGCTGGAGTTTACTCAGTTTGCAGAGAGTTAAAATACATTCATCAGCGCAAAGCATTTCCATGATACATTGCCTGCCATCAAGCAGATGAGCCCAGGCTGAACAAGGGAGGCAGCTCCCGGTGCTGCAGAGGTAGGGGACCCCCACCCGAGGATGCGGGATTGAGGGAGCGGGGATCACCGATGCTCCCTGTGCACCTCCAGCCTCCCGGGCCGGGCTCTGCCGGCATCCCCACCAGTGCCGTGGCGCTGGAAGGAACTTTGCTTTTTTTTCTTTTGCTGTCTGGGTGGCTGGTTCAGCCTGCAAAATCCATTTAGCTGCTGTGCATCTGCCAGTGCTCTGCTCGAGAGAGATGTTATTACATTAAGCTGCAGATCGGAGAGATTGCAGTCATATTTTTACACTAAAAGATGTGTTGTCCCAAGATGCCCCTGATGGCAGGGGACCGACAGCCACCACGCATCTTTGTCTCCTGCCCTAATTACCTTTGAGCTGAGCATTTGCAGCCATGCATTGCTGGCAAAGCTCATCATTTTGGAAAGCAGAGTGAAGCTGTGGGGCTGAGAACAACCCCAGAATCAGGATGAATGCTTTTTGTCTCTCTCCAAAATCGCAACCTATTTTTCAACCAGTCATTGAGAGGATTACAATTTTATTAGCTGAAATAACCACAAACTGCAGCTACTCACCAAATGGCTGTGACTTTCTACCCGTATTTTGGCCTTCTCCTCCAGGCTGGTGTTTGTAACCTGGGTCAGGAACCTGTTGCTCACTGGCAGTAGGGACGATGCGGTCACTGCTGCAAGGTACGTGGACGCAGTTAGGTAAGCTTAATGTCGAGATGCTCCCCATCTTCTTTAGATTCCACATGCAAAATTAAAATAGAAACAAAGACAAAGAAAGATGTCATTTAAAGGAGAAAGAGATAATGGCCTTATTTTGGTTATTTCCCTCTGTTCTGCTGTCTGCAGATGCAGGTGTACTAGAGTATCAGTGGGAGGTGGGTACCAAACCCCTTCTGGTATCCCCTGACAGTCCTTTCTCTTACCTTCATCTTCAAAGCAGCTCTGTGATACAAACAAGAAGCCGGTGTTAGAGTTTGACAGAAACAAGAAAACCAAGTCATTTGCCCCAAATTGTACAACTGGCTCCTGCCTGGGAATCACTCCCTGCTAAACGACGGTGCAGGTCAAGGTTGGGCAGGGAAGCACCAGCGGCTGCTGATGTTCGGGGGTCCTGCTGTGCTGCCGAGCCCCCACCCGCCCTTCCGTGTTATATACTGACTTCAATGCCACGGCGGAGCCAGATCACATACGGGAAGGAAACCTCAAGCTTTAATCATGCAAGTCGCGCGATGCTGGGCTGCCTGGAAGCTCCCAGTGTTATTTTATCGCCCGTGTGCCACTGTTTTTGTATTAAACAAGTGATAATTGTGCAGCCCAGCACAGGCTCCCGTGTGATGCTGACTGCCCAGCCTGGAGCAGGGTCACACAGCCCGGATGGGACAGCAGTGTTGGGGTAGCCCTTACTCACCTGATGCCGTGATCTTCCTGCCCAGGAAAGTCAGATTTCATCCACCACAACCCTGTGGGTTTCAGGCAGGGTCATTAAAAAATAAGTAGGGTTTGTTTGGTTTGATCTGCTTGTCAAAGTAAAATAAAGTTTATCAATAGGTTTCTGTGCAAACTCTGAGCTTCAGAGAAATTGAGTTTCAGGATGGAGATGATCTGTTTCAGGGTGTCTCCACATTTCAGAGGATCCTAGATCCATCCTGAAATTCCACTTTTGGTCTTTCTGGAGCCATGGTTGTCCCCTCCACACATGTTCACCTGCAGGCCACCTAAATAAGACGTACATGGCTGTATGGGCTCCTTAACTCAGTAGCTGAGGCCACAGCACTCATGATCTGCCTTTGCCGATGCAGATACCACACTTTGGACCAGCAACCTATGGATAAACTTGCCTGTAGCTCACAAAGAGCAGGGTTTAGCAGATCTCTCCTGATATTTATGCTGCTTATGGGGCTGCAGTTCTGTCCTCAGGCTGGGACAAAGATTTTGTAAAACCGTACAGCACGTTGGGAAGCGGGGGAGGCTTTAGCTGCTCTGCAGCCTGCGATATTCTGCACTGACTCAGAAAGGGAAAGTTTCTGCCTGAGGAATCTGGCAAGAGGCTACAAGCCACGAAAAGGGACTTGTCATTGTGGTGGTGACGAGGAAGGTGAAAGAGAGATTGATGCAGGAGCTGAAATATTCCTCTGGCACGAGAAGGCATGAGGCGTTTGAAACTTCTGAATATTAGATTGCAGTCTGAGTGGCTCTTTGCAGTTAATGGTCTGACCAGAAGCACACTTTGACGGAATAAATGCATGTAATTAGACACATCTCCTACTTTTCCTTCTGTTTCAGATGACAGCCTCTTCTCACAGAATTCTCCAGCATAATATGCATGTGCACATTAATTAATGCCTGCTGTAGCATGGAAAAATGTAGGAGCCTATGTGGAGGTCTATACCGCAGACCTTCGTCGGAGGTGTAACAGGGCTGGGTGGGGGCATCAGACAGAGCAATTTCATTTTGCAGCCCACAGTTCTACCAGCAAGGGAGCAAGGCATTTTGGCATTTAGTGTTCAAGCGATTTTTAAAAAACAGGAGCATCCTGCAGGTGCACACTCACAGCAAGGAAAGCAGGGAACTGGTTGACCTGCAGAGACCATGGTCCCTGCCCAGAGCTTTCGAATTGCTGCTACTTGCTGTTCCTCACTGGAAAAAACAGCACAGGAAGAGGTGAAAGAAAAAAAGAGAAGCTCAGCATTGTCATTAGGATAAACTGCTTGGAGTTATTGATAACCAGAAACGAGTTGCTAAGCAATGCTTGGGGAAAATGATTTGGAGAGAAAGTCACAGTGTGCAATACCTAAGGAGGGAGGGAATGTGTTTGTTAGCAGAAAATGTGTTCAGGTACCGTAACAGAGCAAGCTGGGCGCTGGGGCCATTTCAGAGAGAAAATGAAGCATTTTGCTCTATGGATTGTTACTTTTATTATTTATTCCTTTATTGCTCATTACTTGATGGGTTCTGGAACTTTCAGGTTTTGAATTTGCAGAGGAGCTCATCTCAAAGATGCATCCTCACTCTTCTGTCCTTAGATCTACACAAACATATTTACTCCTCAGTTAAACAGATATTCATTATCTCGAAAAACCTGTCAAAAACATTTAGCTATGAAAAATCACTAACCAGTTCAGATATCTTCAGAAGGAGGACATATTTCTGACATTAATTAGCTCCTGTCAACATGTAACGTATGCCTGTACCTACTCCAGTGTCCGTGTTTCTCACCATTCAATCCCAACCCCGAGAGATGCTGGCCAGCATCGGGGTGCTACGGACTGGGAGGGGGATGAGGTTTTTGCTGTACAGTTTATGGTTCCCTGGCTGCCCACACTTGAAGTAGAAACAATTTAAGGATTTTTTGTGTCCAGATCCAGCCCTCGGTACAGAGCAAGCTGAAAAGTAGTTAATCAGCAACAGCCTCATCAGTAAAATTGAAACTTTTTCTCCTGGCATTTATCCATGACATCTATTTGCAACCCCTTGTCTCTTTAGCCTGAGCAAAGATATGAGTCGCAGCTAATGACTCAGGGAGCATTTTATGATATCATTGTGCTTGGCTTTTCTCCTCCCACCATCCACTGTGCATCTGCAGCTCGTCCTTGGTGCCTTTTCCTTAGATAAACCCTGCATGGAGTGATACAAAATGCTGACTCCCTGCAGCCTCGCTTGTCCCGCACACTGGGAAAGTAAGCCTGGCCCATGCCGCCTCGTATCAAATAATCAGCAGCATCGGTTTGAATGGCCACAAACAGCAGCTCCCCCGAGCAAGACCCTCTCTCCCATCAGCAGATTTCCCAGGGAACAGAGGCAGATGTGTCCATGTTATCTCTCGGCTGGAATCATGTCTCCCCAACACATCGCCTGCCTTGCACAGAAATGTTTCTGACTTAGGCAAGAGGGACAAAAAAAGCACGGTGAGGAGTGTCCTTGTTGCTAAGGGGTATGTTGAGCTAAGCAAACCTGATGTTTCTATGACCCAGGTCCTCCATCGAGGTGGATGAAGGTGACTCTGCCAAGCTCATGCTTAACCAGCCCCGGCTGACCCCGGCCAGGGATTAATCTGTAGCAGCTCGTTAAAGGATGATCCGGGTGTGCCGGGAGGGATTTATCACCAGTGAAAGTTCCCTGGTCAAACATCACTGCTTCATCGACCGAGTGGCATGTGGAAGTGGGAATGTGCCCCGAAGCCCTCACCCTTCTGGGTCTGGGGTGGCTAAAAGGAGAAAAGATTTGGGATGACTGTAGAGAAATCTGGTCATGCCATGTTTTCTGCATGGAGCAGCTGGTGGGGATCTGGGGGGATCTGGTTTTAGAGGGGAGTTCACGGTGGTGGCAAGGAGGGGGGTGTATTCCCAGGGGACCCTTAGGTCTCTGGGCACACTCAAAGGGTCACTGTTACTCATTAGGACCAAACCAGGATCTGGTTGTTAGGTCTTGTTAGGACCAAACCAACTTGGAAAGAGGCTCAGCAAACTCCAAACCTTCCAGTGGGGTTTCTTCATCCTATGTTGCACTGTTGCCTTTTTCAAAGACCCACTGTGAAGCAGGACGATGGGTGGGAGCTGCAGGCAGCGATGCTGGGTACCCACGAGCCAGCGGCACAGCAAAGCCCAGCGCTCGGCACTTTGCTGGAGTAAAGATTTCTAGGCCTAGCCTGGAATAGTTTGGCTTTTTTTTTTTTTTCTATAAAATATCAATGCAACTGATCTGGGACAGGGCAGGGCTCCTTGCTGAGCCGTGACATACCCTGTGCTAATCAGTTAATCTCTGCCCGCTTTGCTTTCTCTGGGTGTAACAACTTTATGAGGGCTTTGTGAGAATTAACCCCTAAAAACTGCTTTGATGAGTGCTACAATTAAAGATGCTTTGCAAGGTCAAGGAATTACTATCAACCAGCTTGGGAATATATTGCGAGTTGCTGGCAGTTGTCCCTGAGATGCTGTATTTTCTGAAGAGCAAAGGGAGATGGATCCAGACCCCGGGGAGCGAGGGGACCGCCTTCAAGCCCGCTGCTGCCGAGAGGGGACAACGTTGCGTCCGCAGGACTATAGCAGAAGGGACGTTGCTCAAAAGCGTTGCCTGCTTTCAAGGCAGTAAGAGCAAGCTAAAACTAATAAACCCTTCATTCCCCAATCTTCCATTTTTGGCATTAAAATTAGACTCAGACTACAGTTAGCCATGGGTCTTACCCATGCCCTGACCCTGGGTTTACATGAAGACCACAGTGCCGTCATTAAAGTTTCACAGAGACATTTCTTTTCATAAGGATGTTTAAGAAAATAATAGTTTATTTAATGAACCTATTTTTACTCTGACTCTCCTGTAATATCCACTCAGACCATCCTACAAAATGTCTGAGGATGCTTAATGGCAGTAATCAAGAAATCATAAACTAAGAGGAGCCAAGGTTGTTGGCTATTTCTTCTCCAAGACTGTTTGTTAGTCTGTACTATGTGTATTTGTGCTGGGTGAAAACAACCTGTTTTGTCTAAAATAGCTGCACTACTGCACTGAGGAGCTTTGCTTGCCAGAGTAGAGGATAAATTACAGAAAAGCCTGAGCCAAAAGTTTAGACCCTGATTTACACACAAGAGGTAGAGATGCAAACTCATTTCCACCACCAGCCTGGGTCCTTGATGGTAAATCGTAATGTCAACTCAAGGGATGGTAAAATTAGGATGGAAAAGAGAAATAAAAGAAATGCCAGGACACACATTGTAAAACACGTGTAAATATTTCCCAGCTCCTGTTTATTGGCAAACAGACTTCAGTTATTTAACCTAGAGAAAGCAATCCAGGTGTGTGCCTTTCAGTGTCTTCGGAAAGCTTTCAGAACAAAATTTCAATAATTTTTCACTCTCCAGCTGGTACCTGCCCCAACACGGCTGCTCCTTCCCAGGAAATGTCCCCAGAGCTTCATCCAGCCTTGGCTAACGCCGGCAAGGCTGAGACAGGGCCGGGGTGTCCCCGGGGTATGTCCTCCTCCGGTGCTTGGGAGGAGGCATTCAAGTTGTGGCTTGAAAATATAACAATCCCCCCCCTCCCCCCCAATATTTTAGACTAATTGGAGGCAAGAATTAATGTTTTTATGGAGTTCTGAGTTAATGGTGTGAACCTTATTCTCATTTCTGTCCTGAATTATTTATGGCCAGCTCATTCCCACCAGTTCTTGTGGTGTTAGCTTAATTATTTTCTTTTCCTGCTGTTATCCCTTATATACTTACAAACAGCAGTTGTATCCTCTCTCAGCCTGCTGTTTTCTTGAGCTAAATAAGCCAAGCTTCTCTAGTTTCCTCATAAAGTGGTACTCTCTTATTTCAGACAATAAAATTATTAAATCCATAAACGAAGACCCCAATCAGGATCCTGATCACCCGCCACAGTTTATCTCTGCTCGGTGCGTGAAATGCTGCTGCGCAGAGCTGCTGGGCAAACCTCCACCGGTTTTAACTTGACCACGATTTCTCCTGCCAAACGTAAGTGCATGCAAAGTCAAACAGAGAAACTTAAATAAAGAAACTGTTTTCTAAACGTGGGGTTATAGATGTGTAGCCACAGCAAGGAGGTTAGCCCGTTTGATTATCCGCAGAGCGACTGCAAAGAAGAGCCGTCTGCATTGCTGATGTCCAAGCCTGACTTTCAAAGGTTAGAGGTCTTTCAGGTTGCATTTCTGACTAATTGTCACTGATGAAACTAATTTGCACTAAACTGGATGAAACTGGAGGGATTTTTTGTGAGAGCTGAGCAGAATGGTTTGGTTTGTTGGCATCAAGAGCATGGCTGTGCATGGGAACCATGTAATGACATTTCATCCAGTTTTGGATTCTCCTGTTCTCTTTCCTGGATTTATCTATAGTTCATATTTGGAGCTGGATCATTTCAGAAAAGAAAATGCAACTAAAACTCAGGCAGAGTACGTATTTGGCATCCATCTCCGATGTGTTAGGTCTGTGCAAAATCTGCCGCTTTCCTTTGAGGCGCTAAGACAATGTCCCCATTTTCTCTAGCAGCCGGCAGCATCCACTGAGCACTTTGGAAATCTGATCTATTTTCTCCTGAAAATCTGATGGAGTGTTTGAAATACATGACCGGGAATGATTTTGAGGAATTGTGCTAGGCAGTCTTACTTGCTTTCTGAAATCGTTTGAAAGCATCAGTTTCAGGAAAATGAACCGCAACCCTAGCAGAAGGATTAATTCATCTATTTTCTTAAGGAAGAATAATTACTACGGATCTTTCAAAGCTTACAAGGAGTCAGCAGTAAAACCTTCCCCAGAGCTGTCATCTGTGGCTGCAGATCTGGCTGTGATACTGTAAAATCAATCTTTCCTCTTCGCCGGGGCAGCTCTGCGCTGGCATCTGGAGAGTCAACGCTGCTGCTGAGCCGTTCCCTTCGCCGAATACGTAGAGAGATGCAACATCTGCTGTGGTTGGTGGCTATGAATATGTATGAGGGAGTTGGTTTTCATTTAAAATATGCTAGTTCTTCACTACTGGAGATGCATGATACCTGGAAGGAGGATGCCCGAAGGGGAAGAGAAGCCCAGCCCTGGTGGTGGTGGTCCATGGTGCCTGGCACTGGGTGGGTGGTGCACAGGGAGGGTAGGAAATTAAGCATTTTGCATCCGAGTGAAACCACTGGGAAAACTGAATCAAGTCAGTGGTGGCAAAGGGTGAGGGGAACCGATCTGGAGAAAAGGCTTGCAGGAAAGCTGGGTGCAGGGCAGAGCATTAGTGCTGGGGCTTCAGAGAGCTCAGAGACACCCTGGAGCACCGCAGGATGGGCGAGGATGGTCCTGACGGAGACGTGAGGGATGCTGGCAGGGAGGAGCCTGATGGGATTTAATAGCTATCAGCATGCTGGTGTAAAATAGAAGTCCGCCTGGGAGGTGAGCCATGGGCAAATGTAAATAATAAGAAGGAAAAGGGTGAAAAAAAACCCCTCTCTGGAGGGCAGTGGGTGTTTAGAAGGGAGGGGGCGGCAGTAGCGCTGGGTGGGCTGGGTGAGCATCAGAGTGCTCAGCTCACCTCTGCCTGCTGCAAAGCCTGTGGCTCTGCTCCAGGGCGGGTGGGACAGCTTCTTGGCAGGGACTGCATTTCTTGAGTTGCTTTCCCACCGAAAAAGACATTTTTTCACTTCATATTTTCACAGGAAAATGTCAGTTAAAAAACAAAACAAAACCACTTGTTTTTATTGTTATCTGCTGTCAGTTTTCCTTTAGCTTCTCCCTTTCCTCACGGTAGGTCTCCAGGCAGGGATTTATTCACCATTTTCAAAAGACTGGCATGAAGATACCATGCCGACAGAAATAAATATCCATAGTAGTGTGAGTTAACATCTTATTTTGGTATTTTTCTTTTGGAAAGAGCTGAAAAAACTTAAAAAAACCAAACAAAATGCAAATTGCTTTTGAATTAATTTAAAACTGCTATTTAATTGGTTGGTTTCAAACTTTTTTTGGGGGAAGCCTATTGTTTCTACCAAAAACCTGTAAGCAAGGAATTTTTAACCAGGCATGTCTTGTCATGTGAATTTTATCAGCTCTCCAGATAGCAAAACAAAAAGGTCAGGTAAGTGTCAGTGGAGGTGGGAGGGACTCTTTTGCTCAAGGAGATCTCATCTTTACAGCTTAGAAGGTCTTTCTGGCTTTGAAGAAGACCTCACATGTTTCTTCTTCCTAATTGTCACCCTGCCACTCCTCGCTTGTCAAGTGGTGTTGGACTTTTGGAGCTGTTCGGCCTCTAAACCTTAAGGAAAATCAACTCACCTGTAGCCAGGGGAAAGGAGATTACAGCTCCTCTTTTAGGTACCTGTGAAATCAGCGTGTTACTCCTCTGAGTTCTTGTCCAAAGCCCTTGAAAATTGTCCCGTGTGCAGCCGAGCTGACAGCCTGTGGTTCGCCTGGTCCCCTGGGTCCCCTGTCCTGCCCTGCCACCTCTCCCTTCCCAGGTCCCCATGGGTCTCCACGGGTTTCTGGAGGTCTCCAGTGCCCCTGCCATGTCCCCCGATGCCACCAGGCCAGGCTGGGCAGGAGGTGCTCTTGCCTCTCCCCATTTTCCTTCTTGGTTTGCTCACGTTTTCTTGAAATCTGAACAAATGCAAGGCTCTGGGAGGGCCTCTGCCACGCCAAATTTGGGACAACACTGGCAAATAGGTTCAAAACCCTTTAGGAGAAGCGCGGTGGGGAGGTGGGCAGGCTGGGGACGGGGACACCCTGCCCTTCTCGGCACACTGGAGGACCTCTGCGTCCGTCTGTCCGGACGGCGGCTGCGTCCCTTCGTTTGCAGAGCACAGCACGGCCGTTTCTGAGCACAGCCCTGCCGCCTCCGAGAGACTGCGTGCCTCAGCGTGTGCCTGTCCCCGCTCGGCACAAGGGCTTGGGGCTGCCTTTGTAGTGGGTTTGTTCAACGATTAACAGAGAAGCGTGGGGGATATTCTGTTTGTGTTGGCATCCGCTGTTTTGTTAAAAAAAAAAACAAACCCAAGGTTTAATTGAGCAGGTGGTAGATGGAGGTGATAAGTGCTGACTTCAAAGGCTGTTCCAGCTCTGGTGGTGTTGAGTTACTGCTGCACTTTGTCATACAGCTGTTTAGTTCCAACTGTGTGATGGCATTGGAAGTGTGTCCATTGGGTTCACCAGGCTCTCTGGATAACAGCCCCAGCAGCTCTTTAACGTGGTGGCTGTGAGGGGCCTGAGTCAAAGCCATGGACCTGGCTCTCCTGGGAGTTTTGGGCTGTTTGGAACCAAAACGAAGCTGGGACCTGACCATGGAGCCAGACTGCACCCCAGCTTTGGGCAGAGCAGGTAGATGTATAGCCATCTATGTTTAGTAGCTTACACCAGTCTCTGAGTAGACCCTGGAGTAGCAAGACTGTTCATCATTTGCTTGAAAAGCAGACTTAAGCATGATGAGTGACTTATTGGCTGGAATATCAAGTATTGCTGAGGCCATGGAGACCAAACTCTTCTATTAGCAAGAAGTCCCAGATCCTCTTCATCCATTCCACCCCTACTGCCCATGCCCATCATTGGTGTATCTTGGTGGTCCCTGTACCTTCAAAACCTTGCTCAGATGTTGCAGTGATGGAGCAGAGTCCTCCTGGGGGCACACACACCTCCCCACCTGGGGCAACGGCCCCACGTCTCAGACAATATCCAGGCTGCTTGTACCTGTCCTCATGTAGTCTTGGGGTCTTACTGACCCTTGGGTGGACATGCAGGAACCTGAACAGGTCCCAAGGACCGATGCTGCTCATTGCATCTAAAGCTGCTGAGCATCCCACAGGAGGGCGCTGGGACATTGCTAAACCAGAGCCACAACTCGCTTTTCCCAATGCTTTTCCTTCTGCCTCCCCACTCCTGCCTCTCCGTGCAGCAGTGTGCTGCACCCTCCCTTTCATGACTCAATGCCACCGCAGATTCGCCCTCCACCTCTCTGCTTAGAGTCTGCAAATGGAAATTAAAAAGCCTCTGAATGAAACTGTAAGTAATTTCTAATGATCCTTTCCAGGACATTTAAAAAAAATGAAAAACTCCTTTGCTCTGTCTCTAGTTAACCAAGGTCCTTTGGAGCCAGGAGACCACTGAATATTTTAAGAGCAATGTTATTTTGCAGCAGCTCATAGCTAATGAATTCCCAATTCATATTTCACAGTAGGTGAAGAAGAAAAGAAAAATCCATTTTCCTCACAGCTGTAATGTATTTTCCAGTCACTTGTGGAACAGACTGTGCTCAGACCTGCAGCTTTAACCACTGACACAGCTGAGACAGGGATGGAGGTGGTAGAGGCTGTGCTATAGATGTTACAGATGCTCTCCTTCCTCCAGCACAGTGTGGTGTGTCCACACTGCTGCAAGTTTTGTCTTTCTTCTGGGCTTTTATAGCTCATTTCACTCCAAAGCACTTGAATGCTCACTGCTGTTCAGGTGCTCCACCGTAGGTGGTGGTGGGGCTCTATATGCTGGAGGTGTCTCTGGTGGGCTCCTGGCTTGTGGTCAGCCAAGGAGGGTGCTCCTGCCCTGGGACCCTCCCTTCCCTGGGGATATCGTGGTGCAAAGCTGCCTTCACCGGTGGTGCACGTGGCTGCCGTGAATTGGGTTGGCTGAGCCCCGGATGCGGGCTGTCCAGGACACTGCAGGCACAAGGAGATGAGCTGGCACCAACGTGGAAGTTGGGCACAGTGGGTCAGCTCCTGGCTGCACAGCCTGTCCAAGAGCAACCTGTCCAAACAGATCCCTTGCAGATTAAGCTATTTTGGAACAAGCCATTTTTTGAGAAAGGGTTTTGACCAGAATGGCCGTTAAGGAATAATTCCACCTGCAGGCAAGCCCTCGCGCCGAGGTGGACGTGTTTTCCTGAACTCAGTGGGGTCAGACACATGTGCCTGAGCCGGGCATCAAAAGCTGGCTGGCTCCAGACCAACGTGAGTATTCCCACCGCCGGGACTGGGGCCAGGCTGCACACTGGGAACCATGGGAGAGCTCCCTTACGGCACCGGGCACGGTTTGCTGCTGGCAGAGAAGGTGTTCAGCTCTGCCCGTGGTGTTGCATTGCGGTTCCTGGCTGGAGGAAGAGCTGAGAAGCGCAGACATGTGGGTAGTTCTTTCACAGCATAAAAACCCACAGGTCGAGTTTGGCTACTTCAGGCCCAGGACCCATAATCCAGTCCATGCTCTAATTGTATTAAAAGTGTGCATCTCGGAGGCTGCCAGAGGCTCCATTTTCATATTACTTTGCTGGGCACTCTCCCCATTTCTCCAAGTTCTGCTTTTGCTAAGGGCCTGCAAAACAAAGTGCAACAAATATTCCCTCATCAGGGCAACGATTCTTAATCACGGTTGATTTTTGTTTGTACACGTTAATGTATCCACCTAAACTGTGCCAGCAGAGGCCTGAGTCAGTGTCTTTGAGGCAGTCACAGAGGTACAACTGTCATTAGGAATTTTCATCTACTGGGTGATCAACCATCGTTCATTTGTCCTGGTCCCTCAGATTCAGGATCAAAGGAAAGAGGCACAATCATCTTTTTCCATGGTGAGCACGCAGGTTAGAGAAACAGATTTAATATAGCCTGGCTCTAGCAATGAAACCTGTGTGTGACTGGGTAAGGAGTGCTGCTCTGCCCAGGGGTATATGTGGGTATCATGTAGACCTCTCCATGCCACCCTTCACTGTCCTGTGATGGGGCCCAACCAGGCTTGGCAAGTTCAGTCAGGGAAAGGGTTAACCAATTTAAGTTCATTATGATATTTTTAAATATCCCTACTGTAAACAAAAGCTGGTGTTTAACTATTTCCCAGAAAGGGCTCAAGAGGGTTTCTTGGTGCTTCTTCCATGACTCCAGGCAGTTGGAAGCTCCAGGCACGGAGCTGGATGTGATGGTGTTTGCTGGACATGGCTCTTCCCACGTGACTGTGGGGCCGTGCGAGGAAGTCCCTGCACCGCATTGGAAGGACCAGGCTCAGGACACGGGACTCTGTCCTCAGGTATCTCTGCACAGCAAAGACCTTGTGCTGGTCCCTGGGCTGCGGTAGTGAACAGATGGCAGGGACGCAGGAACTGTCTCAGTAGACGATGAAGCATCTTTTGGCATCTGTGCTTGCTTTTAGGCAGCAGCCACACAGAACGGCACACAGGCAAGGGGTCTCTGCCGGAGAGGTGGCAAACGGAGCTGGTGTGACCTGATTGTGGCTGTGTGGCTTTTTCAAGGAACTTAATTAGTCTGCCAAACACGACCACAAAACTCCTGTGTGCTATCCTGGCTGCCTGTTTGAGGCTAGTGGAGTGCTGGGATGCAGTCGGACTCGGACCAGCCTCTCTGGGTCACAGTTCTTCTCTTGCCTCCTCTTCGTCCCCCAGGAGCTGCCTTGGGAAGACTCCTGTGTCTGCTGGGTGCTTACAATTTTAGGAAAAATATTAATTTCCAATCAGTGAGATACACTGCCCAGAGAAATAGATATGGGAGGAAACCTTCCTAACTTACGTAAACATTTCACCAAAATTGAGGAGTTCCCAAAGAATGTTTTGATTTTGTTTAATCAACCAAGAATAATCTGTAAACAATTCCACCCAACTCT
Source organism: Aramus guarauna (assembly GCA_013400195.1). Taxonomy (NCBI): domain Eukaryota; kingdom Metazoa; phylum Chordata; class Aves; order Gruiformes; family Aramidae; genus Aramus; species Aramus guarauna. The sequence goes on along the minus strand of VXBL01007025.1, from coordinate 78,527 downwards.
TGGTCCTGGAGATCCATCGTTTGCTCCTGGGCTGTCCTAACACGCCTTACCATAAATGCAATACTTTTGGGCAGCTGCTCCAGCAAATGAGTTGATGCATCCCTTCAGCGTATTCACAGTAAGTGTTTTGCTCAGATCTAGACTACAAGTTTCCAGCTTCACTTGGGATCTAGCTTTACCATATCTCATCTCTTCCGTGTGATTTCGGTTTGTAAAGGCTTGGCATAAAGTATTTGTATTTCTGCCTGTGTCAGCCTGGACCATCACCATTAATACACCAACATCCCGTGATGTGGATGTTAACTCGCATCCTCGCTCTGCTTCTCACTTGCCTATTGTTTTCGTTCCATCATTATTTTCAGCATCTGCAATGAATCAAAGTGTGGTCTCATTAATAGTAAGGTCTTGAAGCATTTTAGCTTCATTATTTGGGCTGCAAGGTATTGTAAATAATACCTAGATGGTGAAATCAATGCACCTCCCTGGAAACAGGAGCAAAGGAGGAATCTGAAAGTACAAGTGGATGTGCATGCGCATACCAACACGTTCATTCCTGAAGTCAGTTGAGAAAAATACCCAGGCAAATGTAAAATTGGTTATGGAAAATGCATGCAGCTGAAAAAGAATATTGTGCACATCTGGAATATTGTGTGCCAGCTGGGTATCTCTTTTCTATAATCCTGTATTCACCTGAGAACTTCTAATTACTAAACTCAAACTTCCAATTACTTGCAAGGCAGTGTTACAGAACCTGAAATAATCCTGCTGCGTGCAACCCAGCGGGACGCCTGCCTTGGGAGCGGTGCGCACCCCCGGCCATGGTGCTGCACCACGTGGGCGCTGCAAGAGCTGCAATAGCATCTAAAACTCATAGAGCTGATTGCTAAATGACCAAGAAGAGCCTTCAGTGGTTACTTAGGTCAGGGTGGGTTGGCACAGCCTTGCAAGCTTCTTTCCTTGCGTGCCTGTGTGCTTGGTTTTAATCCAAGCACTCACTGCAAGCATCGGGTCGGAGCTTTCCCCAGACACTGTGCATGGACATCTGCCCGGCATTTATCGTACCACTCCTTGCTGCAAGACCTGGACCTTTTCCCCAGCTTTTCATTTTATTCTTAAGAGTCTCGAGTGATCAGTCATGAGTGATCCTTAAACCTCGGGCAGGCAGCTGGCACGGTGGTGCCACACTGGTTTGCTAGCTGAGGACCTTGTGTCTCTGCTCTGAGTCGCTGGTGTGGTCAGGCGGAGCTGAGCACTGTGGTGCTTTATGTAGAGACTCTCCAATAAGTCATGAGCCTTATTATTATAGTTTATTGTAGGCCAGCTCTTGTTAAAGTGAAAAAAGGTTTCCAAATTATCATCAAATTCCAGATATCTGTATCAATCAATCAATCATCAATCAATCCATTTTGGAATGTTTCCTCCACCGGCTGAGTTGCAATTGCAGGTGAACATGTCGTGGGAAATCGGGGTGTGTTTCTGTGTTTGTTGGCAAGACATTGTCACACCCATGCACTTTCCAGCTGACACTTAGGATCAGAAAAAAAAGGAGAGAAATTTTCATGTAGGTCGATCAAGCCCTGGGTTTTTTTAGCACTGATCTAGCAAATCCATCTGTTACCTGAGAATAACCAATTTAATTGTAATTACTGCTGACCAGTGCAGGGAGTTCCCTGGTGCATGTGCTGTTATTACAAATGACATTTTATTGCTGGACATACTTTTTTGGTATTTGTGGTTTCATTTTGCTGGGCTGATTTCGGATCGTTCCTGCGCATTTCAAGCTCACCCTGTGCTTTTAGTAGATTTGATGGCAGAACATGAGAGCAACTGTCGTGGTCAGTGTCTCATCTCCATCAGTGTACAAGTGAGACAACATTTGGGTGCAGCCGAGTACCAACATGAGTGAGAACAAGGTGTCCTGGATCTCAGAGTCTGGTGGGGCCAAGCCTGGACCATCAGCCCATGGCTGCTGCTTGCCCATCCAGGCTGGAGCTGGGTGGTTTGGGTCGTCTCCTGCCTGCAGTGAGGGGGTCCTGGGCAGAACATGGATGCAGCTGTTTGGGGCAAAATGTGATCTTCTCCCTGTGCAGCTGAGATGGAGTTTGCTGCTGTGTTTTACATTTTGGAAACGAGCTCTCCCGTTACCGCACCCTGATGTGAGCAATGGATCGAATACGTTGTCACACCCCGGGGAAGTTTTATGAAAAATGAGCGCAGTGCTGCTTAACCTTTGCTTCCAAGCTCAGATAAACACTTGTGCAGTGAATTTCAAATTAAAAGATAAACCACAGAGCTGTCCCAAATGTCAAGGTAAATAATGAATTAATGGTCCTCGTTGCCTCATATAGATTGCCCATTGCAACTCTCCCAGTGCATTGCTTCAATATTAGTCACTTAAGCATCTCAGCAACCAACTCTTGCTCTGTGGGTTGTTTGTGACCAGTTCACCATCAGCTTGCCCGGTTTGCAGCCCAGACAGCTCAGCGTGGGCAGGCAGCCCCGCCACCCCTTCCCCTGGCTTGCAGCAAGGCATTTCCCTGTAAACCAGCACCTCTTCAAGCGCTGTGTTTTAAACCTTGGTGGCTCAGGAGCTATCTGGTAGGGAGAAGAGCAATGGGCAAACTGGGTGGGGGGGGACTTTAACTGCACCCCACGTTCACTCATCCCTCCTGTCCGATCCCAGTCTAGGCTCAGCACCTACGCTGCAAACACTGCATCTTCCCTCCTTCCCCGGGGCACAGTAATGGCAAGCGACAGCAGAAACTTCTTGACTAGCAAGGAGAGCTCTCCCCAGAGGTTTTGTGTACAGCCAGCAAAATGCTCTTCCTGCACCGGGTGCCAGCAATCCCACCCCGGCTAAGAGCATCTAAGCTGTGGGCAGGGAGGCAGCCTGTGCTGCCCGCCCCTCCCAGGGCACCCCTGCTAACGGCATCGCTTCGTAAGGAGCTTCAGAGAAACCCCCCCCCC
>VXBL01007025.1:65166-75510 GCA_013400195.1 Aramus guarauna | reverse complement strand
TGCCCAGTTTCTGATTTCATGGGCTTTATTGATTTTTTGATCACTGGACTGATGTTGGGAACAGGCTCCTGCTAAAGGCGAGCAGAAAAGTTGCAGCTTTATATCACAACCTCTGCAGTTTGCTCTCCCAACAGATAATTTTGCACCTGCAAAAACACTGGTCACTTTGTGCCTCTTTATTGTGTTTAGGGGGGGAGAGGAAAAGAGCCCTCCTGAGCTTTCCGGGGTGAGTTTGAAGGTCAGAAGTCAGTGAGAAAAAGCAGATTTCCTCTGCCTGCCGACCTCCAAGTGCCTGTGGCTCATCCCAGAGCCAAGGTGTGGTGCTCAGGATTGCCACCAAACATGTGGTTATGCTTCTGTGGCCGCCGCGTGTGATCGCAGAGATACCCTGACGGCTTTTGGAGCTGTGCGGTGGCCCAGCGCTCGTTGCAAGCTCAAATGTGACACAGTGCTGTCTGCACCCTGCCGCCGTCATCCCTCTCCTCTGAGAGGCACTTTCCCTGGGGATTATGCATCTATATGTACTATATGTATAATAGGTACGTATAATCTACATATCTATGTATTTTTATACAGTATCTATATATTATATATAATACAGAATATATACATTACATAATATTATTATTATAAATAATAGCTGTTTTATATAATCATTATATAAAATATATATGTATGGTTTTGAGATGGGTGTGCCATTATCAATCAATCTCCCTGTGCCCGGCCCTGTGCCCTGCACATGTGCTTGGGCTCAGATTGATCCTGCGCAAAAATTAATTGAGGACTTTTTCCTCCAAAGAGTTGAGTGGACTGGGATGAGGGTGTGTGTGTGTGTGTGTGTGTGTGTGTGTGCGCTGGGCAAATCGACCCATTTTGTGCCTGAATTGGGGGCACTTAATTCCCCTTTAATGGGTGGATGTGCTTTTGGCCATGGAGCAGAGGGATGCAGTCGGAGCCAGCAGTGCTCAGGCAGGTAACTCTCTTCCCTGGTCATCCCTCCTTTCCCCGGGAAGGCAGCGCTGATCTTGGCTTCAGAAGATGCCTGCTTTATTCGGCTCCATCTTCTGCTGGGTTCACAGCTATACTGCTTTTGTGTAACTGCAAGCCTGTCAGTAACTGGTGTTTGGAGAAATAGTTGAAGAAATGTACGGTAGGAAAGGAACCTAGCAAGGGTTATTGAACACAGACACCAGCTCTGGCTTGGACAGTCCCTAACCATGAGCTGCTGCAACCCAGGGGGTATGGCTGGTGCTGCCTCCTATTCCTGACCCCGCTGAAGGGAGGGCACTGGGGTCCAGGACTTTTGGTTGGACCTAGTACAGCTTTTTCCATGTATTTAGCTTAAAAGTTCAGCCCTTGGCATCACTTGATTTCCTGAGACTTTCATTTTAAAAGCAAATTAATTTCTAACTCTCCTACCAAGAAGTGTTGGGAAATACTACTTCTTAAATTACAGAAGAGTAGAAAATAATTCATTATTCAACCTCATGACTTTTAAGCCAATACCAGAAATTTTGGTGCCCTTCTGTGTTTCTCGTCCATTTTGCTGCTGCAGCGCTGCTAGCAAAGACCTCTTGGCACGGAGCTGTAAGCTGTCAGCTGGGTCAGCGGGGTCTGGAAGGTCTGAAAGCAAATACTGGGGCAATTTAAATTTAATAGCAATGCTGACATAATGAGGGAGCTTCTGTGTTTGGTTTTCATTAGTATTTTTCAGCTCTGATACAGTTTCTCATGGAAACAGCCATTACCTCCAGAGGGTTAATGCTCCCCGTGATGCTCTGCAGCAGTGTCCCCGGCCCTGCGTTCCTGAGGCTATCCAGAGAAAAGACGACTTGATCCCTGCTTCCAGCGCATACTCATCTCCCCCAAAACCTGCACGGGGAGGAAAGCACGGGGCCCTGGAGTGTGCGGCAGGCGCTGCGCAACCAGGAGCGATGGCAGGACCCTCCTGCTTTGGGCTTCGCACTGGTCACCCTGGCTGAGCCGTCCCTTGCTGACCACCCACAGTTTCTGCCAGCCCCGTGCCATGTCCCCCTGCAGCCGGGTGCCATGGGGAGGGTCTTTACCCCCCTCCTCCCCCCCCCCGGGGGTCTCAGCATCCCAGGCTGAGGCAGGAGAAAGACCCTGAACCGGCTGCTGGGGAGAAGTGTTGAAGCTTTACAGCTCCCAGCCCGCTGTGTCAGCAAAAACTACTCCTATCGCACGGCCGTTATCTTCAGCAGTGTAAATACTTTCTAAACGTGCTGGAAGGCTGAGGATAGATGAATGCAGTTTTGCTGGAAAATGTTACCGAGTTGGGACAGGGATGGCTGAACACCCCCTTAATCTGTCCTGGCCGAGGAGCGGGGGGCAGCTGGGGGGTCCCCTGCCAGAGCTGATGGCAGCACTCAGAAGCATCTCACTCTTTTGTATGAAACCAAAGCTTTTTAGTTATTTACTTTTATTATTCAGTGCCATCTTTCTTCTCCCTGCCCCATGAGCCAGCGACTCAGGAGATGCTGACACCTTTGTCGGCTTTGGCACGCGGAGGTTGGGCTCAGAACATCCCATCAGTGTGGGGAACATCAGTGCCACTGTGCGGGCAATGGGCTGCTGAAAAAAAAAGCCCAATGATGTCCCACATTCCCATTTAAAATCCCTACCAAAATCCTAACCTGGTGGCAAAATCATTATAACAAAACTGAGACTTAAATCATGCTCAGTAGTTGCTGTTGTGGGGATGGGGTCTTTGAACTGTCTTCCCAAGTTAAACTACGTAATAAGAAAAGAGCTGTTAATAGACTATTAAAGCATTTCTCTCTTAATTGCTCGTTTAAATACAGCATGGATGGACAGCAATGGAAAAATCTTTCCCAGCTGGTGGCTCTTTGGTACTCTGAGGCTTGATTAGTCCCCGGAGCAAAGGCATTCAGGTGCAAGAAGCTGCTAAGGGCAAACACCCCCCCATCCCCTCCGCCCTGAGGGATTTATAGGATCCTGCCTGAAGGATGTTTGGGAATGGTTTAGCTGCTTGGCCCGGTTATCCCCGGGCCACTCCTCCCACCTACGGTTTGTGCTCTGCAACAGCATTCAACTCAAGCAGCAGCTTTAGCGAGAATTAAGGCTCAAATAGCAGCCGCGGTGCCAAGGCAAGCCTGAAAGTGCCTTTCTGCCAGCATCCTGCCAAAAATGTCCGTGCCACAGGAATGTAGCTATTCCTGTGTCCGTGGGACAGCTGGGCAGAGAGCCGGAGGCTAGCAGCAGGATGTGCCTGGCGGATTTAGGTGCTGAAAGGGGATGGTGCGGACAGGAGCCCCAGCTGATCCCTGCAGCCCCCAGGGCTGGTGCCCACACGGTGTGTCCCCCACCCCGGGTTTCCCTGCCCGGGGCAGCCCCAGCTCCCTGCCTGGAAGACCTGCCATCGCAGGCAGTAACTCAACTGGTCCCCAGCCAGCCCTGCCGGGTGTGTGTGTGTGCGTGTGTGTGTGTGCACATCTGCTCCAGCTGTGTGACATCGTCTTCTTCCACTTCTTCAGCCTTGGGGCCTTTCTACATGTCCCAGGGAGCTGCCTTAGTGCCTCTGACTTACTCCTTGGTTGTCCTTTGGCAACGCTGTGTTGGGTTACAGTTTCTGTGCCTATGAATCTCATCATTGCGCGGAGTGTGGTCCTTGTGACGGGCATCAGCAGGAATGAAGGCTTACGCGGCTAAAGGGAATGGCAGCCCCTTGCTCGTGGGATTGGGATCACGCCAGGTCACTTCGCCTGACATAGCTATTAAAGTTCATAGGACAAAGTCTCTACTTTCAATATCAAACATATCGATATAAAATAAACCATATTTTATTGCCCTAAGTGGGAAGCATGGGCTGTGACATTAATAATGACAGTGGGAAGGTGGAAAAGGCCTCCAAAGGCAACACATGCCCACCTTGCTGCCCACCTTCCTGCTGCTGCGGGGCGCAGGGCACCAACGGGAAAAGCACTCGCTTCCATGCGGTCTGAGCACTTTGCAAACTGGTTTTTGTGTGCTGCTGCGAGGGCTGGCAGGCGGGGGCAACGGGGCTGGTCAGGGAACCGGGGCACCTGGACAGGGTGAGGTGGAAACCCGATGGGGCATCATGACACGGGCAGGACAAGGAGGCATTCCATCCCTTCTGATCTGCCCAATAAGAAGTCTTCATTTTGTTTTTGTATTTAAAAGAGAAAGAAGAAACAACATTTTTTCCTTATTTTTTTGTCTTTATTTGGTGTAATCAGATCACTCCCACCACTGAAGCTCATTTCCTGCGGTTGGGTACGTTTAAGCTATTATTGAGTATTTATTTTTCCGTGGGCCTCTCTGTTTCTAATTACTTTGTTCTGATGTTACGTGAGCATGTTGAGGCTGTGCCTCCTTTAATACCTGCCACATGCTGGTCTATTGTGTACGGTAGCATCCCACCACATTTTTCAGATATTTCCTGCTATTATTTACCTCTTTATTTCTGATCTTACTATTTTTAAGTATATAATAAAGCTCTTTTCTGATGGGGCTATACGCCAGAAGGGTAAGTGGACAGAAAGCATACAAATATGCAAGGCCATTTAGAAATAACTCTTACTAGTGGTGCGTACAATTGGTAAAATCCTGTGGGTTTTGTTGGGTTTTTTTTTTAATGGAAGTCAGTGAGAGTTTTGCTGCAGTAGAGGTAATAGAGACTGACAGTGCAGAAATATAATCTCTCTGTATGCTCACACATAAATAGCCTATGCGGTGCTGCTACTGCTGCTCTGGCATCTCTGACTCTTCTTTTTTTTTAAATTTGCCAGACATTCAAATTTTCCATGTGTGGGAGGTCTTTCATAAACTGATTTTATTTGGAAGAGTGCAGCAAAAACACATTTTGAGAAATGAAGGGGAGAAACATTTATTGAAAAATTAATAGGGGAGAATATAGATATAAAATGCATCTCTCTACATATAATTTTGGCTATATTAAAGTCTTGTAAGAGTTATGCCACTGCCTTCCTGAGCAATGCCCTAGCCCAGGGCACAGTGGTGCTCCTGAAGCACTTACTCCTGCTGGATCTTGTGTTTATCCCTTCTGGGAATCTTAAAGCACCCTGAGCATCGTCTGAGACCTGAGCACGTGGGGACCGAACTCAGCAGCAGCCCTGGTCACCTGAGAAGTTTTCCTGCTGTGGGTGCATTATTTTTCCCAGCAGCTTCATCACCCGGCTGGCGCAGGACCACGCATCTCCGCAGGTCCGAGGAGAGCCCATCCCTCTCTCGAGCAGGGCTTTTCTGGGCTCTTGTCCAGCACCAAATATGGAAAATTCCAACAGTCAATCCTGTCTGTTTTCAAGCTGTTCGGGATCGTTTAACTTTCAAAACAAAGATAAACGCAACTGGTTATTTTACAGCAGATTCTAGTTGGAAAAAAACCAGTTGGCATGCCAGGTCCCCGAGTGCAGGTACCTGGCAGCTCCTGGCGCACCAGAGCTGCCATCCCAATGAGTTAGACCCCGCTGAGTATCAGGCAAACACTGACCTGTGGCTTTTAAAAAAGCTTGCTTTGATTCTTATCTGAATAATTTGTATTAATTACCCTATGTGAACAATAACAGGCTGTTTTCTGCCTGCCACCTGCATTACACCTGGCCTCTTCAGCTGTGAAATACATGAAACTATAAAAGAATCAGTTTTTCCGAGGCTTTGTCTGAGGTTGACTTCTCATCTGCATACTCCAGCTACTTTTCTTCCATAAACTTTGTCAACAATCATTCTGTAAACACTCCATTTAAACTGAACCTCCTTTCTTTGTGCTTTCTACGCTTACCACGCACATATGCACTTTGACAGATTCCACCAACCTGATACAGCTCCAAACTGCACAGGGAGCTGCAACAGCCCACGGGCTCTGGAGGGCAGAGCGGGACGGGCAGCTCTGGATACAGCCAGCACAGCAGCGCAGGGATGAAAGAAAAATGCCGGGCTGCTATCTAAAGAGGAAGAAAAATTTTTCTAAATGTATTAAGCACTCTAGAGCTGCACTTATTGTTATCAGAAACTTGGTATTTTACTTTTTCAAAGTTCACCACGTTTTCAAGCATCAGGGAAAGGAATTCCTAGACTCCATCCTCGCTGCAGTGAAGCTCAGTGATACAACTCACCCAGCACTCCAGCAGTTCTCCTCCAAACCCAGCTATGCAACAAGCTGCTTTGCTTGAAATCCCAGGCCTTGTTTTCCTGTCTTTTGACTAATGACAATCTGTATCTGTTAGGCTGTACAGCTACACGTGTAGCTGCCAGCCTGCTTTAAAAGGAACAAGGCAGCACGATCCTGTTGGCTCCGATGGTGTTTGTGCTTGTTCCATTTAATCAGAACAGTTTTGTTGTGTCAGTCTGAAGGATGTACTGTCACATAAAAGCGCAACTCTGAAAACACAGGTGGGGATGTAGTTTGAAATACAACTGTCAGTCGTGCCCTTCTTTGCTTCACTTAGTGCAGTAAAGAGAACAGACCAGAGGTTTTCAAATATTTGCACCTTTACCTTGAATAACAACGTTGCTTGTTAAACACAGTATTGACTACCGACATTGTAACTGCTTTTTAAAAGCACTACCAATCTTCTGGATTTCCAGAAAAGGAAGACCCTAGCCACCTTTAATTGTTGCTTCAAAACTGCCTGATTTTTCTCAACTAGGAAACTCCAAGGCAGCACTCCGGCAGTGCCCTAGGCCAGGGAGCAGGACTTCAGGTGGTTTATTTCCACAGAAGCGTACAAAGCTCAACATACCTGAACTAGGAAATAATCCTCAGCCTTGTAGTCGGTCAGACACACTGCTCCCTTCCTTTTGCTACCTCTGAAACAGCAAAATGAAACAAATCAACAAAGCAGAGATGACACAAGTAGCTGTTGTTCCAATGCTGCTTCCTCTCATCTCCCTGGGCCACACTCCAGCTGCTCAAAAACATTGAGAAGTGACAAACGAGACCCTAACGCTGCTGACAACGTTCATCTCCCCCTCTGTGCTTTTCATTCAGATTCAGGTACCACAAATGGGCAGCATGCGACTGCTAATGCATTGCTTTGTGCTTTGGCAACTCTCTAAACAATCTCAGAGATATGCCAGCAAAAACAATGCTGAAATAATAGTAAAAAAATCATCAGGAAATTAAAATAATGTAGTAGGCACATTTCAGCCTAAACCAATTTGTTCAAGCGCAAAGTTCAGTATCCCAGCCTACATGTATCCCTGGTTTATGATATTAAACAAAGACGGTATTACTAATTCCAGAGTTTTAATTATCTAAAACTCCATTTCTGGCTTTAGAGTGTTTAAAACCCCACTTGACGTGGCAGTTCCAAAAGAGGTACCTGCCTTCTAACAGCCTTCAAGTTAAGTTCACCATTGCACTGGAACCGAAGAGTAAATGTTCTAATTAATCACGCACGGAGTGCAGCACCAGCTTGAAAGAATACGGTACCGAAGTGCATAAGCACGCAACACTGCCTGCAACCACAGCCCCACAAATAACGCTTTTTTGTAGTGAAAACTAAATTAATCTCTCTTGATATTACACGAGCAACAGAACTAGCTTTCTAGGATCTGCAGTGATGCGTGTTTCAATGAAGAATCAGCCACTTGTGCTAGGTTTAAAGGAACAACCATAAAATACACCATCATAAAAGCAGAAATTCTGTATGAATTTAATGGAGTTTGGTGTCTGTCAACACTAAAGCACATCCCACGGCTTCCTTTGCCGTTTTAGCCAGGTGCCGGCAATGAGATTTGTCTCTACCTCTTTTACTCGTAATCTAATATAAACCTGACTAACAAATCTTTGTTACACTCCAGTTTGACTTGCAGTTATACATAGGAAGACTGCAACCAGTTAATGATTTAGATAAATCACACAGAAATAAAATCTCTTATTTTAAAATATGTAAGCCTGTTTTTTAACTAATTAGAAGTAAATATTTATTAAATATTATATTAGCTCCACATAAATTAGCAGAAGGAGCTGGTACTTTTCGTCACAAAAAGCTTAGCATTATTTGTAAAAATGTAATTAAAGACTGATGTAATTGTCCTACATGTGTACTGGGCAAAGGACTCAGTTCTTTTCTACTTGGATGGAAGAAAAACTGCAAATCAAATGATGCCTCGTGCTGTTTTTGAATTAGAATTTAAGAAAAAGGCTAGAAAACTGACCATGCTCCGTCAGAGTACAAAAGTCTTTATTCACCAATAAGTTAAGTGTTCTTATAAATAGATGTTCTAGTCTTTTGTACACTGTACTGAGTGTAAAGCTAAGCTTCAACTATTCCTCAGACTCTGATCCTTCTTCATCTTGACTGATTTGGAAGTAGCGTAGTTCGTACGTCTCCTTGTCAGATGCGACGACACGAAGCCAGTCACGCAGGTTGTTCTTCTTGAGGTACTTCTTTGTGAGGTATTTTAGGTACCTTAAAAACAGTAATCATACATTAGAACTTTCTCATTTAGCAACCCTTACTGCTGCCCGCACTCCACCCAAGACACAGCTCTAGCAGGGCAACACCACACTAATTATATCCAGAAATCATCATATATCAGTCTATTTTCATTCCAGACATGTAAGAATTTATTAATTGATGCTTTTTGACTACAGAGCACAATGCCAGTAACTCAAAAGCATTGAAAAGTGGTTGTAATGCGTATTGGTGCATCTGTCCCAGCAACACGAAGGCAGGAGGCAGAGGAGGAACCGTACCTCTAACCAGCGCACTCATCTGTTGCACGCCCTAACATGCTATGCCGTTTAAGGCTTCATTTGACGTAAGAGGTTCTTTTGCCACAACACCTATTGCGTGCGCATACATTGCAATACAACCAATTAAGGAAAAAAAGCCACCCATGACCCATGAATTCAGTATGACTTTTAAAAGCACCTCTTTCCGTGATGCACTTCTAACAACTTACATAAAGCACGTCTGTATCACTATGCTTATGCTAGAGGGAGCATTAATTTGTAACCAAGTCCCGTGTTTTAAAGAACATTTTTTTTAATATCCAGTATTATATATTTGTTTGAATTACAGCTTTCACTAATATTGACAAGTGCCATGAAGGTCAGAGCTAACACCTTCTCTCTACCTATCAGAACTGCATCACGTTCATCATACCGCTGTTCAAAATCCACTATCACAAGTGCAACAAAAGGAAACCTATGCCAACCTTTTAGAAAATTGCTTCTCTGATGTCACTGTGATCTTGTTCTTCAGGCGTTCAATGTGAACGGTGTTGCCCAAGTTTCCAGTTTTTCCATTGACCTTAACCTTCTCCTTTAGGAACTGTTCCTGTTTCAACATGAAAGAAATAGAACACTAGGGAATGGCACCCTAGGTATGAACTAGGGAAGGGACCCTAGCCATATAGCGGTATTAAAAATCACCGTTTACTTATGTCCTGATAGCAAGTACTTACAATGCAGTCAGATTTTACAGTGTGTAATTAAAAAAAATCATCCCCGTGCTAAAACAGGATTCAATTTAAAATAGTTGTATTTATGGATAGGCATGAACCGAACCATCTTCTAAATATCCAAATGCTTATAAACATCTAAAAGGCAGGTGTCCAGAGGATGGGGCCAGACTCTTTCCAGTAGTGCCCAGAGACAGGACATGGGGCAACAGGCACAAACTGGAACACAAGAAGTTCCATCTCAACAAGAGGAAAAACTACTTCACTGTGAGGGTGACCGAGCAGCCGGACAGGCTGCCCAGAGAGGCTCTGGAGTCTCCGTCTCTGGAGAGATTCACAGCCCGCCTGGATGTGATCCAGTGCAACCTGCTCTGCGTGATCCTGCCTTAGCAGGGGGTCGGACCAGGTGACCTCTAGAGGTCCCTTCCAACCCCCGCTGTTCCATGATCTCCTCCGTAAAACACATCTAAACCCAAGAAACTTTCAAAGACTGCTGATAAAGAACAGCCGCTGATTTTACTAGTTTAAAACGTAGCTTTTCAGTTGTAATTCAGTTGTCGTGCCGTACTAAGGCTGTTATTACACTATGCACCAGAAACGCAAGCGAAACACGACTTACAAAATTCCCAGAATCAAAAATTCCATCTTCCACAGGATGGGTCAAGTCAAGGCAAAACTTCCAGGTTGACTTTTTAGATTTTCTGTCCTTTTGCTAAAACACAAAGAACCGGAACGTTAACGAGCACACCTCACCCCCCAAGAACATGCATCAGAGCCAAGAGGGAGCGCGGCAGATGACGCCACCGCGGCGGAGGGCGCCGGTCCAGGCCGACACCGCCCGGAGAGCGAAGCTCGGCCAGGCCGCCACCCACCCGAGGCCCTCTCGGGGAGAAGCCCGCTCGTCCCCGGCAA
>VXBL01007025.1:0-56298 GCA_013400195.1 Aramus guarauna | reverse complement strand
CCCCCCCGCCATCTTGGCGCTGAGGCGTCTGTGGCGGCCGGTTCGCCTGAAGGGCGGTTAGGGCGGTTCCCGGCCACTAAGCTGGGTTTTAAACAAATTGGAGAAGAAATAGGTGTTAACAAAGCCTGACCGGGTAAAGCTTCCTCGTGAGAGGTGGTTAACTGTCAACGCAAAGCTCTTGTCCGCTTAATGTTTCCCCTTTTCAGAATAATCAGAAACAAGAGCACAGTAATCAGTCAAAAGAGCCTCAAAGTTCCAAGAAGGCACGGTGAAAGCTTGTTCTCATCAACACACACGAGACTCAGATGGCTCTTCTCCTCCTCACCAGCAACGCTAACGGCGCAGCCCCTGTTCGCCTCCGGCATCCCGCGCTGGCTGAGGAGAGGTGTGTGGCGGTGAACACAGCCACAGTGATCCCGAGCAAAAAACAAAGCCAAATCCTTATTTTTGTTAAAACCCTCCAAGTCAGATGCCGTAACACCTTTAGCTGTTGGACTGAATTCACCCAAAGAGCGTTCTGTGGAGCTGCCGGTGGAGGGGGCCCGGCCCTGCCCGGTGCCGTGTGGGTCACTCGATTTAAACGCCAAACAGGAAAAAGCAGAAATTGAGCGGTGTGCGTGCGGCCGCGCTGTCAGAGCTGCCCTCTGCCATCAGCACGGGGCTGCAGCGTGCTGTCCTGTGTTCTCTGCCCCCAGATCCTGCGTTAGTCATCTCTAGTCTAAGGGCATAGTCACAAGGGCCAGTTTTAAAGTCACATTTTTAAATGGTTTCTAAGGGATCCTTTATTTAATTCATGTTAATCTGTGTGATCTGTTTGCCTATGGTCCTGCCCGTGGTTTCATAGATCCCACTCCAAATTGTACAGCGTGTACCCACGGAGATCGGTTTGGCTTTCGTTTACACGAGGCCCTTGTCACGCTCCGGCGGGCCGAGAGGCTGGCTCTGCTCTGTCACCAGGGTTTTGGTGGATGCCGCCTCACCGAGCCCGCTCTGGAGACGACACCCATTACCCTGCAGAACTGCCCATTTTTCTCCTGTGTCAGTTGGTAAGCAGAGTCTGGGGCCTTCTGTTAAGTGTTTTTACATGCGCAGCGTGCGATTTTTTTTTTACCTGCAAGCGTATGACTAGTTGTACGTGCTCTAGGGCTTTTTTCTGAAATACTCTGTGAGGTGACTGCCAACTGTTCCGAGCCCAAACCAGGGCAGCCTGGGGCTAAGCACTGATGATAATTTCTTTTCTCGAGTATCAGATTATAAATTTGGTTGATTTTCCACAATTCACAGATTCATTTTGGATGACTTGAGAGATCTGTACTAAATCATGTCTTTTTGCTGAAGTGTAGCTGTAGATGATATTTATTTTTGAGACACAAAACAAATATTCCAAGGCAGCTTTTATCAGAGATTCAATAAAAAATTTGGAAATCGGCTCCACCAGTCATCGCTTGCAGGCATCATTCCTTTGTCTGGCTCAACATCTATTTTCTAAAACGTGTTTCTTGATAGCACTAATGTGATTATCCCATTTCTCTATACAACAATAGCAATTCAATTTCAAAGCACATTTGTGGCCTTTCACATTTAAATATATTTCCTTTTGTGCGTGTGCGTGTGTGCAGAGCGTCGCGCAGCTGGATCACACACACCTTTTCTTTTGATTGGACTCGGTATGTCATCGAGCTTTGGTTCTCCTATCTAAGTCTTTGTGTGAATTGCATTGCAGAAATGATCGGAGCTGTAAAACTTGTAGCTGTTCCCAGTTGTGTTCTGGAGAAACGCGTGACGCTCTGAAGCACCTCACTGAAGCCCGGCCTTCAAAGAACGCATTTCAGCCAGCGCTGGGGTAAACATCCCGCCTTGTTCCCAGCAAACCCTCCAGAACGCGGGAGGAGGTGTTTACACCAACACGAGCCGTGGGCGCAGCCCGGCTTGTGCCGCCTCCTCGCTCCAGCTGCCTGCCTGATGCCTCGCTAGCTTCTGAGAGAAACCTCTCTGGGGGAACGTCGAGGAGGGCAGCAGTGTCCTGGGACATCGGGTGGCCTGGGTGCCTGGAGGACAGAGGAGGGTGCTGGAGGAGTGACCTGCAGGCTAGCTGGGAGAGGGCTGGTCGCAGAGCGGATGTGAGCCGTTTGCCCAGCCTTGCTCCCCTCAGCGCTGGGTGAGCAGCATGAGAAAGGAGGGACGCTCATTCAGCAACGCTTGGTTCAGGTCACAAGATTAGAAATAACGGGTCATGAGCAAAGCAGTGTAAACAACCCTGTTTCAACTGCTGAGCTGTCTTACCCGGGATCCCACCAACGTGTCCTGACTGTCGGGGGTGAGGGTTCACGCTGGCTTCAGGCACAGCCTGGAGCGGGAGGACATGAGAGAGGCTGGGGACGGATGATCCTCACCTCCATAGGACAGTGCCATGCTCAGCAGACCCTCTGAGCTCCTACATACGATCTCTCTGTGTAGCATGAACCAGATTAAAGAGCCTCTGCAGTGACCTTGCTCTAGGCACTCCACTCTGCTCCAGGCACTACTTTAATCCTGCCGTTCGTTCACTTTCTCATTCCTACGAAGAACGACTGCAGTGCCGGTGACTCACCTTGAGTTTGCATCGGCCTTGAGAAAGGGGTTCTGGGGTGCTGGATGGTTCTTACGATTATTAGGGGCTGCATGCCCCGGGACACTTCAAAACTACCGCACTGCTGCCTCTGCCTGCTCCATGGTCACCCGTACCTCTTTGGCAGTCCACACAACAGCCCAGCCGGACAAAGGTGGTTGAATGAGGTGTGGGCAGACTGCCGCACTGTCTGATTTACCCTGGGAAATATCCTGGGCACCCACTGGAGAGCGGAGGGAAGGGGTGACAGTGCAGGGACATTGAGCGAGTTGGAACCACTTGTAACTCCCACTAGGAAGAGGGAAAGCATGCAGTAACTCTGGCTGTTCCCTCCTCCGGGGGCTGCAGTGGTGACAGAACAGCGATATCCCACCCGTGACCTGGGGGCCCTGATGCTTTTCTTAGTGCAAGAGCCGCTCTCTCTCTTGAACAGAATTCAGGGGGGCAAAAACCTGATGTACCGCCCAAGCCTCGGGTCTGCAGTTATACCTACAGCCTGTAAAATTTAAGGACTGCTGATTTAGAGCCTGGATTTATTGCCACCCCGCTGGGGAGGAGAGTCCTTCAGCACAGCTATTCAGGCTGCGCCTCAGGGTAAAATTTGCCAGTGTTGCTTCAGGATTCAGTGAAACGCTTGAGCATAGTCTTAGTTACTTTCAATTAAATCTCACGCTTACATGTGGTGCAGGATCCAGACCTGATGTGCTGCCTCGTAGCTCCTCAGCTTCTGTATTTCAATGAAAGATAAGGACATTAAGCACCCTGGAAAATGCATCGTACCTCAAAGACTTGGTCCCTGCACATGTAGGACTTGGGTTAGCTTCATCCTCATCAGCTGTTTGACTCGGGAGGTGGAGGGTAGTGCTTCTCAGTGACGAAAAACAAGTTGAAGTGAGGCAGAAAAATCTGTGATAAATTAGCGTGGAAAGTGTTAATGGGGCCAAATGTCCTGAGTTTATTGGATTAGGGAAGCCAAACTAATTTTAAAATTATGCCTAGAGAGTGGGAAACTAGATATTGCTAGCCATTTATCTGACACAACAGAAAAAGTCTTAATGGCTGTCATATCAGCACATTAGGAAAACACTGTCAAAGCTCTTGCTGACAAGATGCTTTCTCAGGGATTATTAATTATATTGCATTGTTAGCCAACCACATGTGGGAGCATATTTTGCATGTTAACTAAAGTGCAATGATCATTTAGCTAATAAGTATAACTCGGTCTTTTAATTTTCTTAATGATTAGCAACTTAGTAAAACTGTAACGCTGAGAGATAAAAGTAATGATTCAACAAGCTGTGTCTCAAGAACAAGTTTTAACTGGAACTGGCTTGTAGCAAGATAAAGTTTACAGTTCTAATTACCAGCCTGATGTGACAAGACAAAAGTAAACATATCTGCAGATGTAGCCAACTCGTGTGACCCCTTCCTGCATCATCGTATGTTGTAAAAGTGCACTTGTGATAGTTCAGCCCAGCATATCAGCTGAATCCTTCCACCGCAGCCCTGGTGAGGACAGGAGTTGCTGCAGCCTTCAGCAGCGCCCAGCTCTGCACATCCTGTCCCAGGCTGCAGCCCACCCCACTGCAACCAGTAGCAGAATCGATTTGAAACATCCTGGGATGAGCAAAGCATTATCTCCAGGGGAATGTACAAATAAATTAAATGATAAGAGGAAAATGCATGAAGGCACGTTGTCCCAGTTGTGGTCAGAGAGGGGCAGAGAGTGTGCCCAGTGGGACGTCCGAGCCTGGAAGGAGAAGACCGACTTCCTGTATGTGCAGTAGCTGCTGCGAGGAAGCACAGTCTGAAACTTGGGTTGCGTCTTGTCAGCCCACAGAATTCACAGCGTGCTGGCAGCAGACCAGGGAAAAATAATTATTGGCACGTGAAGTCTGCTATCTCTGTGACTCCTGCTTCAAGCTACATGGTCTTTACTATAGCTTTACTATAGCCAAAAGCTTCAGAGAGATGTGGGATGAAACAAGGAGAGAAAGCCTGATTGGGTGTACACATGGCTTTCAGCTGACAACCAGTTTTACGGAGTCATTTTACTTAAGTGCCTCTGAACCCCCAGGCAGATCTTCTGAGAAGTTCAGGAATATAGCTATGGGTAACGTTAGTGCCGTGGGCTTTGTTAAACTCATGTATGTGCTACATTACAGTAATCAGATCCGGCTTTCTATTATCATTCACTTTGTAACACACAGGAAAACAAAGACGGGCTGCTCAGAGTGTTGCTAAATAAATGACCCCTCACTGCTGGGTTACCAGCACTGTCACTGACTGATGCCCCTCAGGCATTAGGACAAAGCTCAGCAGAAGTTTAGCAAAACAGTTTTGGACAGCCTTTCTCATGTTTAGCCACCTGTATGACCCTTACGTGGCTGTAGCTCCAGCTGGTCTGTTTGTACAGACTGGCCGGCTCACAAGGACGGAGCGGGGACACGCAGCACCCCAGTGCCCGTACCCTCCCTGCCACCCTGCCTCTGCTGTCCTGCCCTCCCGTTCCTGGAGGGATCCCAGCCTGGCTCTGCCACCAGAGCAGGGGCAAATCCGCTTTGGACCCCCTCTCTCCCCAAATGCTCCTCCTACCCGTCGTGCCTAGAGAGGCTCCAGACCGAGTTTTAAGCTGCACCAGCGTCCGTGTGCGCAGAGCTGTGCTTTACAGTGGGGTTTTACAGGTGGGCAGCGGGGACGGCTGGGGTCAGATGCCGGCACACCTCCAGTGAGGGTTCCTCCGGACGCAGAGCCAGCTCCCAACAGCTCCAGGGCTGTCCATCCCTAGGACCGCTGCCTCCCAGCCCCGCAGTCTCATGTCTGGACCATGCATTTCAAAGGGATTTAGCTGAGGGCTTGCACACCAATTGCCACCTATGGAGCAAACATGCCCTGCCAGGAGAATAGCTCCCATTTGGAGTTGGACGTATGTCTGAGATGTACAGAGGGAAAAAAAAAAAACCAGCAGTGTAAGCCAACACATACTGTAGATGTTGTTTATTGTCACTTTCATGTAACAGACACAGATAACATTGCTGAAAGCAAGAACCCATCTCTTTTTTTTGCATTCAGACAACCTATTATAATATTGAGCTAACTGCAGTAGACACCACGGAGAGCTTCTGAGCCTGCTGTGCTAGTCTCCTGGGGAGACCTGTTTGCAGCACACAGACCCTGACAGTTCAACCCAGAGCCTGCACCCCAGCTTTGCTGCTCTCTTCTGTGCACCACAGCCTGGGCCCTGGCTCCCACACGTCCCGCGTGCCCCATGTCAGGCCCCAGTCCCCCACCGCTGTAGCACATGACAGCATTGACCCAGTTCTCTCTAGGTAAATCCCAGCAGTCACTCCAGGAAAGCCTTTGGTGCAATCTCGTTGCTTCAGTGCACGGAGTGGGGCCAGAAGCTTGTCCCAGTGGACCTCGCGGCGGCACTTCCAGTCACTTGGAAGGGACCAGAATTTGCTTTAGGGTCTTAATAAGAGAATAAAGTCTACAAAGGAAAGAATTTCAGACACATGGAAAGAAGCATGAACTGTCCCTAAAACCAAACCCACAGCAGCAGCCTACGATCCTCCCTGGCCCAGCTATTCTCATGCTTTTCATTGTGTTTCATCTTCTGTTACATTAAGGTCACTGCTTCACTGGCAGTCGCAATGAGCTCGCAGTGACCGAGCAATGCTGGTGTTTCATCTCTAAATAAATAATGGGTTTCTATCCTGAGAAAGTTGCTGGAAAGTAGCCTGGTATCACAAGGAACGTGCAAATCTTAAAAGTCAAGCAAATAGAGAGCAGGCTTTTACAACGATTCCAACATACCCCCCAAAAAGGAAGAAAAATCCTTGCAGTTTGATTTTGTCACATAGAAGTATCTCGTAAAGAAGCAAAACGAGCACAAAGAAGGTTAGAGAAACACCACAAGCCTCCTGCTTGAATGCTATCTTGGCTGAAGCACATCCAGCCAGCAAAACCATAAGTGGTGCCAAGTGAGGGTCGGATCAGTGGGGCACCTTCCAGCTAACGCTGCAATACCCATTTCCCCTTTGGGTTATCAGTAGTTGTTACGGTACGGGCAGCTCAAGGCCTCAGCCAAAGCTGGAGCCTGTGGCCTAAGTGTTGTACAAAAGGAAGGGAACACAGACGCAGAGGGTGGGAAGGAGGAGCAGGGAGAGAAGGTGACCTGGCGGTGGTCACACCATGGGAGGGATGGCAGCAAGACTTGAGTCTCCTGACCTGAGGGCCCGTTGTGTGGTCAGTGATGTGCTGTGTCCTGTGCTGCAGCAGAGATAAAGGAGGGAGGAAAGGCTTCCAGGGAGGAAGGAGGAGGTAAATAGTCTAGCTGAAAGAAAGGAAAAAAAAATGCACATCAGCCCAGCCAGAGTTTCTAAGATTCTCCTAAAAAATGCTGTGACTCAAGAAATCCTTATGAGATTGGGCAGAATTTCCATAACACATGGATGGCAAAGAAAGTGAGGTGCATCCTGACCTATTCAGGTGGGATCCACCTTCTTCCTCTGCGCAGGCGAGAGTGAGGGGGAGTTTGCTTGGTCTGTTTTCTTTAGCACCTCGGGTGATCAGTGCTATGTGCTGGTAGCACAACTGCACTAGCAGTTGGTTTCTCAAGGTGTCAGATCACTCAGCAGAAGGAAGCAGCAAGCATGGGACTGAAAGTTGAAGACACGAGGCTACAGCATCACCCGACCCCTCTTTCCTTCATGCCAGCTGAGCGATGACCCTGCTCAATGTAATGCCTTTCCAGCTAGTGAGATCATCGTCCCACTGGGCTCTTCCAGTGGACATAGAGACAGACGTAACATATTCCTCCTGTCCTTTCCCCAGCTCTTCCTGCAGCCCAGTTGTACCAGCTATTTCAGAGTAAAATGCCAGGTTAGCATCTGCAGCTCGGAGGTGTGAGCCGCAGCAGCCAGAAGGCATCTGATGGATGAGTCCTCCTGGTCTGCCAGCTGCAAGGTTTTTGTGAAAAGAGACTTTTGCCCAACATTCGTCCTGCGGTGCCTGAAGGAGGTCCGTGCTCAGTCCCTCCTTTCTGGGACTGTGGTGATGTCTATGCCTCCTCGCTGCCTCGCAGGTCTTCCAGCTCAGTCATGGCTTTGGCCGGGTGCTTCTTGCGGCGGAACACAGCTGCAATCTCCTCAAAGGACTTTCCTTTCGTCTCCGGTACTTTGAAGTACGCAAACAGTAAGAAGACTAGAAGCAGAGCCGCAAAGATCACAAACACGTATGGTCCGCACAGATCCTGCAGTGGGAGAGGTGAGAATGGGGTTCACCACCATCAGCACCATGGGGATAGCTTCCCCTTCCTACCCTGAGGGCCTGAGGTGCCCCATGGGGCTTGGAGATGGAGATCTGGGAGGCACGTCCACGTCCCACTGGGCTGCTTCGGGGGCCCAGCAGTGGGGTCGTGCCAGTCATTTATTTGTACGGTTTTAGAGGTATTTCTTACCGCGATGTACTGGAAACACATTCCCACGATGAAGTTGCAGGCCCAGTTGCAGAAGCCAGCGACAGCGATGGCGGCGGGGCGCGGGCCTTGGCTGAACAGTTCGGCTACAATAAACCAGGGGATGGGCCCAGGCCCAACTTCAAAGAAGATGACGAAGAGGAAGATCGCGACCATGCTGACATAGCTCATCCAGGCAAACTGGCTCTGCAACAGGGCGTGCTCTGTGTTACAGTCCCAACGTGACTCTCATTAATTATTACTAATTACTTTAATTAGGCTTCTTTTTCAGAAATTTCTTTCTATTCAGACAAGTGAGGACTGGACATGAGTAATTAGAACTCTTGTGCCAGGTGCTGGCTGGGTGTGTGGTGCCGGCATTGCTGCTTGCAGAGGGATGTTGGAGCTCACAGCTATCAGCTCAGCTGTAGCTTTGAGCCCTCTCCTTGCCTGCAGCATGGCCAGGAAGAGGCAAAATAATAATAACCACGGTGTTCAGTAAAGGAGCCCACCCCTTTTTTGGTTTTACATCTTGACAGGGGCTTGCAGCAGTCATTGGACTGACTTTGATGTGGGCTGACTCCATCCTCTGCCTGTTCTGCCCCATGTCTCACAGCCTGACCCCTCTCCTGGACGTCAGGAGGAATAATTTGTCCCTTTTTTTATGACAAAATGCTGGTCTGTCATGCCTGCGCCAACCCAGGGAGGTGCAGGTTGAGAGTTTAGGGCACACGTGAAGGTATGCCCTGGGTTTTCTTAGCAGGCATGGGATTGTGCCGTGGGAATAGCACAGTTGCTGTGTAAGCTGAGATTGTCAGTGGGCTGAAGGGGGGGACGGGGGACGCACGTCCTTTCTAGAAGCATTGTGGTATCTCAGGGGCCAAAGAGCACAACGTCCTCAGGCACTGCTGTAAGCAGAGATGGCTCCAGCTATGGCCACTTTGAACTGTGCCTTCTAAGGACAAATGTTTTCTGAACTTCTTTGAGATAAAAATGCAAAACATTCACTTTAAAAGGTGGTTTGTCTTCTCTTGTTTGCAAACCGTGGAGACAAAATGGAGAGAAATCCTTACCAGGAGCACAAGTCCAACTGTCATGGCCACAGCACTTATTAACATGCCCATCAAACCAGCCAGGAACAGGGACCGCCTGCCTGTCTTCTCCACCAGAAAGACCTGTAGAAACACGTGCAGCAGCTCAGTCTCCAGCACCACTGCTCGCAGGATGTTCGATCAAGTCTATTTGCAATGAGCAACCTGTTACCACTACCACACCACACTCCTGCTCATTTAGCTCTCGTGGTAGAGATTTACGTGCTGGTTTCCAGGTGTCAGAAACTCTGTTGGTGGCTGTTAGGGAGCCAGATGAAGCAGCCACCCTGCCAAAGGCAAGGCAAACCCACATATACTCGGGGTTCATGCATTTCCAAGCTCTCAGGACTTCCCACCACTCCTACACGTGTATGGCTGACCATGGGCTTTTTTTCTCTCTTTTTTTTTTTTTTTTTTCCCCACAGGGAGAATAAACTTACTAGGTCTGCATTAGTTTGGAAGCAGCCTTCAAATTGTAGCATGAGTCAAGTCACATCATGGGCCATTGCACCTTGCCTGTCCTAGGGCAGGGATAGTTGTGTAGCAACTGGAGTCAGGATTTTTCCTCCAATTACTCCCAGACTCCTTCCCTGGTAGCCACAAGGCTTAGCTTGCTTCTTCTCAACTCCTCTTGGTGGACTCCAGTCATCTCACCCAACTGTTGACATCTAAGTCTGTACCAATCCCTTCACCCGATGGGGAGATGTCGGTAACTCTGGAGGACAGTGCACCTGGCCTGCCCTAAGGTACCGTGCACGAGGCTCTGAGGCTGCCTGCTCCTTCCCCTCTGCTCGAAAGGACACCTTTGGCCATCAGCTCAGCCTTTCCTGCCATTACAGCAAGTGATTTATGCTTTCAAGAGACCATCCCTTTTGCTGGAAGCAGTTGATTCTGCTAACTCGTGAGGCTGCAGAGGGCCAGCCTCTGTGCTGCCTTGTCCCCTTGCCAAGGTCCACCTGGCTGGCAGTGCTTCTGCCTTTTGATCAGGGTTTGTCATTTATTGACAAATGCAGGTAATTTTTAAGTGCTCATGGCCAAAAGAAGCAATGAACAAATGCCCCAGGCCGCAAGTACCACAGCCCCAGGGTGGAGACTGAACTGCAGGAGACCCTCCCAGCTGGAGAAAGACCTCTTCCAGCCGCATGTCTCCGTGCCTCATTTTACAATAAACATCGCATTTTCTCTGTACGGGGCCTGTGATGGACTTCCTCTAAAGCACGTTCACCTCAAGATCTCCTCTCTCATACATGCTGGACTAAGATCTCTTCGAGTTGTGTCTTTCTACCTTGCAGCTAGTCCTGCTTCATGATGGGTAAAAGAAGTCCTTTGCTCCCTGAGTCTCTCCAGAGATGTGAGGGAAATGGGCTTGGCATTTCCTGATCTTCTTCTATTAATGGCCGCATTAAAAAAGTAATTGCCTGCTGATAGGAATTGTGTTAATACTCTCAGGAGAGAGACAAAGGGGAAGGCTGTGAAAACAGAACCATCCTTTTATTACCGCAGAGCGCTGCATCGACAGGATGAGGATAGGTGCTAGATTACTTTTATTGCTGTGGAATAGCCTTTGGATATCACTCCTGCAGGTGCTGTGTACATACAGAAAACAATTTGAAAGATAACAGATAAGAGGGAGATTGTGAGCTGCCGGCTTCCCCAATCCCCTGCCTGCTCCCCGAGGGGAATAGGACCTGCAGAATTTCAGTCTCAAAGGCAACTTTTATTTTGAGGGGAAATGCTGAGCTACCAGAGCTTCCCTGAACACGGTCATGCAGTTTGCACTCACAAGGCGTTTAGCGGTGCTGTTGATAGCAACAGGCTGTAGTTTAAGGCTTGATTTTTCCGATGAGACTTGCCCAGGGAATGATTTTTCCTGTGAGGTGTGCAGAGTCAGCCCTGCAAAACTGCAAGTCTCAGCTCCAGGATAAAATCATGTTTTAAAACCACATTATAGCTTATGTGTTTTTGTAGTCTGGGGAGCAGAAGTATTTACTTACAGAGATAACAGTGAAGACTGTGTTCACCACTCCAACACCAATGGTTGCGTAAACTGGTTGGTCAACTCCGGCTCTCTCGAAAATGTTTGTAGAGTAGTAAAAGATCTGTCAAAATACATTAGGATGAAGGATTAGGCAACAGGGCTGGTGGAACTTTTTGTTCTCTTGAGGGAAGAGTTGCACTTGCTTGGCTGAGATGTGAAGTAATTTAATTATGATTAGTTTTTCAACTTTTAATGGCTTGTTATAATAATTAAAGCTGAAACTTTCAAAGGAGCCCTGAGGGAGTTAAAAATCCCATTGAAATTCCCCTCCCAAGCTACTGCATTTGCACTTTTAAAACTGTTTTCTTCCATGTAGCCCCGTGTTTAAACTTGAAAGCCAGATCACCAGCACCGAGCGCTGGAGACAGATACCTTAATATGACCAAGTCTTACAAGAATTTTAAAATATCCTCATTACGTTGGCATGACTCAAAATTCTCCCTTCTCTCCAAGAATATGGGGATTCCTATCTGGTGGAAGTTAAGGGCAGGAGGTAAATGGGTGGCTGACCCTGTGGCTGGTGGATGGGGCTGGGCATGGCCTCGGGCCGGCTCAGCTGGGCTCCGTGGGGGGCTCAGCATCCCTGTGCTGCTGCACCTTGCCATGCGGAAATGCTCTTGGAGTTTTGAAAGCTGGTGGGACAGAGGCCTCAACCTTTGTAAAGGTTGCCACCAGACTCAAAAATGTCAGTCTTAGCTGATTTTGAAAAGGAGGCTTTATGCTCCTGGGTGTAAAATGGTGATTTCTGGTATCGCAGGAGGTGATGCAAAAAACCATTTAGCTAAAAATTGCTAGATGATAGGTGATTCTGTGTGGAGGGTCACGGGAGTGCATGGAGCCACTGTGCCAGCTGATTTCATGCTGAAATGTCTCACACCCTTCTCCCTTCCTGCCTTCCCGCAGCCCAGCTCGGCAATGAGGTCCACCTTCAACATCGATGGTGGTGGCCAAGGAGCCTCCTGCAGTCACAGGAAAGCCTTCGCTTCACCCCTGCACAGCTTGGGCAGAGCCAGCGTTGCCTTTTCATGCTCAGCGTGGATTTCTTTAAAAGCAAATATTTTTGGGACACTCACCGCATTGATTCCTGAGAACTGCTGAGATATCTGCACCATGAGTGCCACGATGACAGCCTGCCTATACTTTGAAGAGGTGAAAAGCTGCCTTATGGAGACTTTCTTTTCACTAGCAGCTTCTTGCTTTTCCTTTTCCATCTCAGCAATCTCTTTCATCGGGTCGCAGTTTCCTCTGAGCCTTTTCAAACCTTAAGGAAAAAAAAAAAAAGATCGACAATTTATTTTCAATGGTAGATAAGGAGTAGAGTAAGGACAAGAATCTCTCTAGCCGAAACTCAGGGTAAGCCAGCCATGTGGACAGTAGTGTCCCCTTGCTCTGAGAACTCCTGTGGCACATCAAGCCCCAAAAGCATGTCTGCTTGGCACGGGGCAGCTGCACATTAGTTCTACAAAAGCTCTGAGACACCGCACTCAAGCCTCATCCCATAGCCATGCTTACTAGTCCCATGCAAACATATCTCAATAGTTTCTGGTCCAGAGCTATTTTATACTTCAGCAGCTCATAGCTTCTCACCTCAGTTTCAGCAGCGTCCTACCTGTTACTGCGCTTACTCCTTGTAGAGATGGCTGGAGCCAGCTAAGGAGGGCCACGCTGGAAGACGTGTAAGTGCTTGCAGTAAACACAGCGTAGTGGCAAATAGCACCAAGGATGGAGAGATCAGCTGTCCCCCAGAAGATGTCATTTTTACACCTAGTTGAAATTCCTTCCAACTGAATGGGGTTTTTGGGGGTGGCATCTGCTAGATGCGATCTCTGATGGAAAGGAGTGACATGCTAAGGCTCACACCACCCGCAGCAATATATAAGTAAGTATAATCCCACCTGCAAATGTGCTGTGTGGGATGGAGCAACTGTACCCAGTTACACGTGTGAGCCCTTTTCCTTCTGTGTTTAGTACTATGTATAGTATAAAACCAACTCCAGACAAGCCCAGAATGTGTGTCTTACTTTTTTTAGCTTCTTCCACCTTCCCCAGTTTGATGTAAAGGTATCGGGGGCTCTCGGGGCACAGTAAGAGCAGGAAGAACTGCAGGAGGGCAGCCACGCCGGACAGACCAAGGAGCAGGGGCCACATCTCGTCATTCCCCAGGAGAAAGTCTAATCCGAGGACCTGGAATAATTGAGGCATGTGTGAATGCTTTATTTTGCACCCTAGAAAAGAAAGCGATTGACCACTGTGGCATTTCAAAGTGACAACCTGGAAGAAAAATAGAAGCAAATACCAATTCTCAGTCCTAACAATTTGATTTCTTTAGTTATGATGCACATTTACAAGGAGGGAATGAACAGATGGCGTAAAATGTTATGAGCGAGACTTTGGCCTATGGGTGCTGTGGGACAAACTTTGTCCATAGTCTTTGGCTAAGTCAGATTAGGTGAACTTTGTGGTTACGATAAGTTTTTCTGGATGCGTTGGTTCTCGGTACATTTATGTGCCCGCCTGTCATGTCGCTGGGACTCCTGCCGTGGTGGGAAATGCTGATGGAGATGTTGGACTCCCTGCTTCTCGATGAAGCCATTTTTGAGTACCTGAGTATCAGGGATCTCATGTTCAGCATCCAGCCCGACTCTGATGAGTTGGGTACAAAAGCTTCGCAGTGGAGGGGAGAAATTGCAGAAGTACTTTTTATTTCACGAGAAGTCATCTTTGTTAAGGACACCTCTGACTCAAGGTAGGAGTTTAACCCCCCCAGAGCAGATTGCTTCCCAGTCTCTTTCAGTTTTGGGGTGGAATGACGAGTGATACCCCAGCATATCAGAGTGGTATCCCTAATCTCTGAAATGCCCTCTCTGGACTTGTGCACTTTCCTTCTTACCTGGCTGATGAGGATACCCGTGACGATAGCAAGCTGGTGCAACGTCCCCAGCGCTCCTCGAAGGGCCGTGGGAGAGACCTCGCTGACGTACATTGGCACGAGTCCAGAGGAGAGCCCTGCACCGAGCACACATGGGCGTCACCTCTTCCAGACCACAGCTCAGCAACCAGCAGAAACCGCTTCCCGAAGGGGAAAGCAGGATGGAGCCCAGGTGCTGCATCCCGCATCCCACCAAATCCCTCATGCCTGGCTGGGAACTACCTGCACCCTGCAAAGGTGCTCTGATGTCCCCGGATTCAGAGCCCTGAGCCGGGAAGCCTTTACACTTGAACACCTACATATGATCATGGAGCAGAGATCATACGCTGGGAGAAGTTATCACAGAGCAAAGAGCTTTCTTAAAACTTGCCTTGAACTTTCAGAGTAATGTTGTATTTGCATACCAGTAACAGTGATAATGAGCTGTTACTTCTAAGCTAATTCTAAGGTGATTCCATATTATTTGCCTACTATCTTATCCTCTCTATGTACAGTGCTCCTGCACTATCTGCTAGATAGTACCGTTGTCCAGGGAACTCGTTAAACAGCGTGGCTAATAACATACTGATACAACAGCCACCAGGAAGATAGAGCCCTGAGATAGAGAGGAGGGACTTGCTCCTTTCTAGGATATGTAAAATAAACTGACTCATGATAGAAACAACGCAAATACTTCTGGGAAAGATCCTGGATTGAGAAGGACAGACATAGGGGGAAGAGGGAAACTCCCACCTGGGAAACTCCTTCTGAACTAAAAAAAATAATAAAATTAAAAATAGAAGAAACTCTCACTGCAGCCATGAAGCAATGCAGGACCCGCCACCCTGCTAAGGGCCAGATGACCCTGCCTGGACTTACCGCAGTACAGCCCCGTGACTGCTCTCCCGACGATGATGAGCATGTGAGACGGCCCGAATTTCGCCAGCCCCATGAGGAGGTTCCCGGTGATGGAGAGGACGTTCACCACCAGCATGGCTTTCACCCTGCAAGGCAGCAGCAGCACAGCTCGGGCTGGCACCTCTCTCAGCCAAAGCAGCCATCGCGACATACAATCAGAGCGATTAAGTGACTTAATCACTGCCACGGAGGGAAAAATAATGATTGTAGGCAGTGAAAAATATCAGACAGGGTGTAATCGGAGTACCCAAAAGTATATTATACATCCTGTACAAAGGCTGGTTAATACCCTCCTCTCCCTTCTGTCATGAAAAGAAAGGGGTTGAATTCAGAAGGCTGCTCATCAGCTGCTTGTCTGAGGGGCTAAAAGTTGCAGTAAAATGTCTGATTTATAATCGAGGATTTTAATGAGCCAGACCTCTGTGAGATTTTTTGTTAAATTGGGGAGATTTCTACAGGGAGGAAACAGTTCTGGGGGAAATAAAAAAATCAAACACGAAGGCTTGGGCTGTGGCACGCGAGTCCCAGCACACAAGGTGCTCTCACCTCCCCAGCCGGTCGCCGATCCACCCCACGGTGAAGGAGGAGATCATGCCACCAACGGCGAACATGGAGACGGAGAGGGACCAGTACATGGTGAGGATGTGCGGGGAGGTGGCGAGGTCCTCGCTGGAGTTGGTCAGGGGCACGGGGGTGCCCTCGGTGCTGCCCCAGGGCTCCATGCCGGGGATGGTGCCATCTTCCCCGGAGGCGTTGGTGGCAAGTCTGTCCAGGGGGACGATGCCCAGCACACGCCCGTAGTGGGCTTCTATCACCTGTGATGGGCAAAGAGAAAAAAAGCCGTAGGCTCAAATCTATAACCACCCCCACCCCCTGTTTTGGGCTTTTTTTTCTGCCGCAGGAAAAACTTTTCATGACAGGCTCAGCAGGGGTGAAGTCTTGGGGTCCCCACAGCTCCCCAGCACCCAGATCCCCAGCGGGGAGGGACCACAGGGGCAGGCGTGGACCATCCCCCCTCGTCCAGCTAATCCCGGGGACGGGGTGAGCATGGTGAGCATGGTGTCTGGGTTCGGCACCCGCGGAGAGGTGCCGTCCCCTGGTCTGGGCACAGGGACTGCGTCGCAGTGGGGACGGCACCGTGACGTGCAGAGCCCCGCTGCTTTCACTGGGGGGTGGCAGCGGGGGGTCCTCACTGTTGTCTCACCCCGCTGCCTTATTGTGGGGCTTTGTACCGTGGGAGACAGCACCTGGGGAAGGGACGGAGCCCTCCTGAGGGCTTCTGCAAGGGACAAACCAGCCCCGGCTGCCCTGAAACTCATGTCCCTTGGCTGTGCACGGATTGGGGGGGGCTCAGCTTACCTTCTGGGGGGCATTAATGACACCCAGGCTGTAGCCGTACTGGAAAAAGCCCAACACCGCAGTGAAGACAGAGAGGACCAGTGTTCCTGTGAGGTGCTGGGGGAGGAAGCAAAGAACAGCCTCACCCTGCTGCCCCAGCCCTTCCCAAACTTGGCGGGCTGTGCCCCATCCCTGTCCCAAGGGATCCTGCTCCTCAGCTGGCTGGGACAGCAGCGCCCAGGGATGCTGCTGCAGCAGCACCGATGTTTTGACGGGCTCTAAAGGAGAAGGGTAAACCCCTCGGGGTGGGCAGGATCAGGCCCCCAGAGCAGAGCAGCATCACCCCACAAAGAGCAATCTGTGCCGGGGCTCTCCCTGCTGCGCTGCCCGTCCTCGCCCCGGTGCTTGCGGAGAGCCGGAGCTCTGCCCGGTACGGCAGCGCAGGCAGCAGCGGCAGCGTGTCCTGCCCCATCCCCAGAGCGTGGGCAGCCCCACCGCTGAAGCAGAACAACTAGGGGGAAAAAAAGTGTGTTTTCAGCAGGACTGTTTCAAGTATTATTTCCTTCCATCACAGTTAAAATTATCTCTTGAGCTGACGGAGCTCTTAAAAATAAAAAATAATCCCTTGGCCCCTTTGCCCCTGCGCTCTGTATGCAGAGATCAAAAAAGTAATTAATTAGGGGAGGGGATTTTTTTGTTGGTTTTGGTCTTGGCAAGCAATAAATACCATTGCTCAATGCTGGGCAGAAATTCTAGGGCAAAAAATAACCACCGAGCCATAGTTACCTTCTCCTCTTGCATCTTGCTTTTCTTGTCCATCCTGCAGCTCCTCCGCTGTGCTCCCAGGAGCGGTCACTGTCCTGGGCTGCGGAGCGAGGTGAGAGCCTGGGCAGGGAAGGAGGGATAGCAGGGCTGGGATGGAGGCAAGAATGATCCGCACAACTGGCTGGTGCTCTGAGAGATGGGACTATATCAACTCTGGAGTTAATGAGAAACCCAAGCCTTCCGCACGTTATTTAGCCGCTGCTCGGCTCAGAGCAGCCGCTACCAATCCTCATATTTGGGGCGACAAATGAAAGGACAAAGGCAAAGAGGTGACCTGGGAAAGTCAAACGATCCAGCCGAAAGGCTGGTTTGGGGCTGTCCCCCAGTTGAACAGTCTGCGATGTGACGTGCCAGGGACTTGGGAACGCGCTGCAGCCTATTTTGATACGTTCAACACCTTTCTTGGCTTTTGTGCTGGGTCTGCGTGCTACGTTACAAACCTCTTGCTGAAGTAGCAAGAAGAAACCTTTCCAGCATTTGTAGCAAAGCAGCTAGAAAATGAATGTTTTATTCAGATAGCACTTGGCCCCTGCTTTAAAATAGATTTATCTGTCTATATAAAACACACAGCCAAATGTATATAAATACAGATGTATATAGGTCTCTCTCTCCATACGTACACACATACCTGCACACACACACACAGCCCCCTCGCCACGTAGCTGCCGTGGTACCAAACCCCCGGCGTAATGCTGGCACACAGCCGTACGTGTGCATCCGGAGCATTCCGCGGAGACAGCTCTATGCATATATGGAGATACGACATACCAAAATTACCCAGAATATTACAATAACGTACATTTTCATTAAAAAGCCCACGACGGCATGAACGCTGAGCCTTTCAGCACCACCAGCTGATTGCTGCGCTGTCAAATATTGCTGACGCTAGCAAATATTGCTGATGCTATCAAATACTGCTGATGGTGCCAACTATCGCAGCCCTTTGGCTTGGCTCTCTCGGTCGTCATGAACTTTGCACATCTGCAAAAGCTGGTCTAAGCTGGTCTCACTAAGGCTCCGGCTTTGCTGTCCTTGACATTGTCAGCGAGAGAAGCTGCAGGGCCAGGGTGGATGGTAGCAGACGTTCCAAAGTCTGAATCGGCCAGGAAGGTGATTAATGCTGATTTAATGCCATTAACTTCCAGATAAGCCCCTGATGGGTCTGGCAGCAAAGTTACAGCGACTCATTGGATGATGCTCTCAGTCAGCCAGATTGCACATGGGCACAAAATGTACTTTCTACAGAGGAAGAGGAAAAAAAAAAATGAGCATAAGACCACTAATCTTTGCACTGGTCTTCTCTGGTAAAGTAAAACTTTAACTGTGAGGAGAAAAGTTCATTGTATTAATGCAGGCATCGATTCCAGCCGCAGCACCTGCATTCCCCTCTCCGGCTGCGGCTGTGAGGGGGAGGGCCCTGAGGCTGAGCTTTTTGAAGTTTTTCCCCAATATTTGTCCTTCCAGCTGAGATCTTTGCCCACCGTGTTTGTTTGCTCGCTGTGTGTGGATACCCAGGCATTTACAAGTGCCATTTCTTTGCATTGCAGTTAAATACCTCCGCGCGGGCTCTGGCAGGATTAGGCAATTAACAACCTGCTCAAGTCTGACTCGGCAAACAAATGAGACCCCCTGACCCAACATCCCAAACCGAAACCCTCGGGCACCGTGAAACTCCTGGCCAGGACCGACCCCCCTCTGGGATCCCATCCCATGGCAGGTGCCCGGCCGAGGCAGGATGATGCTTTTCCCCCCCTTACCCTTTCTCAGCCCACCTGCGGTAGTTTGAGGGGACAAAGGCCACCTACGTACCGAACAGAGGGAGCAGGGTGACCCTTCCATGGCTTGTGGCCTGTGTCCCCCCCCCCCCGGGGCTCTCCCACCTCTTCCCGGCCCCTCTTGCCCTCCCTGCCGGGCTGGATGCTGCGAGCCGGTGCCCAGGGGGGCCAGCTGGGCTGTAACGCCTCCTCCAGAGCCTCGCCCCAGGCAGGGTCAGCACGGATTTTATGTATATTTAGCTCTCGGGGACACTAACAGACTCAAGCCCCTCTGTTTTTCCGAACGGGGGTCAGGATGTGGATGTGCTGGTTAGCAGAGGCCAGCCTGGGGCTGGTCCCAAGGCTCACGGAAGGGACAGGTCGGTGCGTACACCTGCAGTGATGTCCCAGAGGTGCTCATCGGAGCATCGCGCCTTGACTGTTAGCTTGGAAAACTGACGCACAACGTTCCCGCACGCTGGAGCGCCGTGCCCGATTCCATCGGGATGGATGATCAGCCCATCTAATCTCTTGCATGTTTGAAAGCTGTGGTGGGACCGCAGGTATCAACAGAGGATCCCCTCCGGAGCAGTATCCACCCGTCCCACAGCTGGCGAGACGTGCCAGGCAGCAGGTCAGTGATTTGACCAAGGGCACAGAGATTAAAAGAGCAAAGGGGAGATGGCAGCTGGCCCGTGGGCATCTTCCCTGTGGGGCCAGCCCTGCAATCCTCATCTTCACCGCCAGGACCCCAGCTTCATCAGCCTGGAGTTTGTTTGTACTTTCGCTTCTTCAGATGATCTTTGAATGTGTCTGAGGGTAACGAGCATGCGTGCTCCACGTGGCTTGTACATGCAGGGCTTGGCTTGCCAGGGCAAACGGAGCGGCTCAGCCAGACACATTCGTCCCGCAGGTATTCAGGGTATGTGACACACGCGGATGACAAACGCAGGTCTCCACGCGCGTGGCTGAACGCTGCCGTGGCTCCGGGTGACCCCAGCCTGAGGGCATCCCTGCCGTTCCCAGGTAAAGCGCTGAGAAATACCAACGTCGCTGTTTTCAGGACAGCAGCACACGCCGCACCCCCCGTTAGTGCTTTGGCCGGTGCCGTAGGGTTTGTGCCTTTTCTCCGGGGCTCCCGAAGAAGCTGCTCCAAACTGCTCGTGTAGCTTCTCACTGCCCACGTGTGCAAAACTGGTAACCGCCAGGAATCCTAAACAGCATCCAGGCTCTTAACCCTGGGAGACTGCACCTCGTAGTACGACTCTTAACATTGACGGGCATCATTTACATTATTTGCAAACAACAGTGCTCCCATTATGGATAACTATGTAACTTATTAATAAAAAGAACAATGTACAATGCTACCGTCATGCGGAATTGCCACGCTTATTGCCTACTCTATGTCACGTCTCCTCTAACTGGTGTTTTTAAATCTCATGCTATGTGATAAAAGCAATGGGCTAAAGTTTATGGTCGGGTTTTTGAACAACTGAGCACGCTGTCAAATCAGTGGAAGTAATTTAAAGACTGTGTAAGGACAGTGAGGTTTTTCTCTGCGGCTGAGGTAATTTGCACACCCATTTTACTGCCTTTGAGTCATCCAGAGGCAGCTTTGATGTTTAAAAAAAAAACAAAAGAGGGGAAAAAAGAAACATAAATCGAAACAGAAACAAAAAGGAAGATCATAAGGTTGTGGCTCTCCAGGTAAGAGCAGGCTGATGGAGGGACATCAGAGGCTGGCACCAAAAAGAACATGATTTATGTCGATTTTCTCTCTCTCTACGCGCAGCAGCCGGGGCAGGCAGCAGCGCAGGGGCTGCCCGTGGGACAGGGGCTTTGGGCT
Source organism: Aramus guarauna (assembly GCA_013400195.1). Lineage (NCBI taxonomy): Eukaryota > Metazoa > Chordata > Aves > Gruiformes > Aramidae > Aramus > Aramus guarauna. Next base: position 35,514 of record VXBL01007025.1, on the reverse strand, counting down.
GACAAAACACATTTGAGAAGGAGAATTTGGTGCATTTACAGCCCAGGTGTAAAGATATCAGCGTGTTGGCTTTGTACCCTTCCAGCAAAAACCAGTGGCATTAAACCAGCGGCCCTCCCCACTCCCCCAGCTCTGGGTGGTGCAGCATCTCCCAGAAGAGAAAAACTGGGAAGCGAATCCAGTGACCCTGTCCTGCAGTCGGTCGCGACAGCCAGGATGGGAAGCGGCAGCTCTGCAGCGGTACGCAGGGCAGCGAACAGATGCCGCAGGGGCGCGGTGGTTGCAACAGGCATCCTACGCCTTGAACCGCATGTGATGCTCACGTCAGCCTCAATTACGTAGCGTCACCGCACACATTCTTGCGTGAGCAGCAATGGATTTGCGCGGGCTCAGGTCGAGACAAGGAATTGCAGCCCGGCAACCAGCCCTGCTCTGGGGCCGGGGCCAGGGTCACCTCAAGCATCCCCTTTCTGTCCCAAAAACACGTAATATCATCAACCCCAAAACCATCGTGCGACAAGAAAAATGCCATTTGCTGCTCATTCTGAAACAGGTTTGAAAACACATTCAATCCCCACGAGTAGCTGCTACAGCCTTACCTCTGAGCATCCTTTACCTTGGGTGTGCGGGGGGGTAACCCCACGGCCGTGCGCAGCCCCCCGTCAGCTCTCGGGGCTTTGCTTTCATTTACCACGGAGGGTATGACTTGTCCCTGAAGTTCATGCAATATTTCACAGCAACTCTGTAAATAATTGAATCTGCAACGGGCTCAAGTGACTCCTGCACATGCATGGAAGTTACTTCTCTCTTTCCTCCTGCAGCACGGCTCAGCTGAACGACTTACAGTTTCCTTTCCCAGGTAAAAACTCCCAGAAACAGGGCGTTAAAATGAGCCCCACACTCTACTTCTTTAAAACACTAAAATTAAATGGTTTCGGATAGCATTGATCAGCCACAAACATATTTTACTCACAACAAAAGCAAATCAAAGCTAGGAGTATTTGGAGGGGGAAGCATGTCTGTATAATCCTTGTGGGTTGATTTTGTGGAAGAGCAGAAGGTTTCAGGCGGTGATGGTCCAGTGAAACATCCCTGGGCGGCTGCTCGCTGCCGGGCAACGTTGCAGGGGACATGCCCGGTCTCCCCGCACTCATCCTGCCCAAACCCAGCGCTTTCCCAAGACTCTCCAGGCAAAGGGCGTCACGACTCGGAGCCCTGAAAAGCCACTTTACCTCTGTGACCCGCTAAATGGTTAACACCCTGGGGTTTGTTCACAAAAATATAAAAGGCATGGCTTAACATTCCAGTTTTGTGTTTTACTGGCACCAGAAATGCGTTTGCTTTATGGTACGTCCGTGCACACTCTGGAGACAAGACTGTGTTAATATTGGTTTCTTACGCTTTTTGTTTCAAATGACTCAGATTTTATAAAATACATTCAACAAACTAGCGTATGTTTAAACACAACGATTCCCTTCTATTTTGTCACTGTACCTAAAACCTCACAATAAAAAAAACCCCAAAAAACCCAAAAAAACATCCAAAGCTCTGTATTTGCTATCAGTTTGCAACATAACTTAATAAAAAGCTCTGGTTTTTATTTTATTTCTATTTTAACCAACAAAGACCCTACGGCAATCAGTGTCCGTGATGGGACCTGTATGGGGTTTTAATTCCAGCATCGTGGTCTTACGGCCGTCCCTACGCTTTGCAGGGCGCTTAGCCAGGCGCTGGGCAGGCTGCTGCTGCGCAGGGCTGCACCGCGCTGTCGGGAAGGTGCCGGGTGAAGGTGGCACCTGCAAAGCGCGTCTTGCCCGTGCTCCTCCGGACGCCACGTCCCGCCGCTGGCAATCCCTGCCGGTACCGACGTCCCGCCCGCGCGGGTACCGCTGCCGCACAGCCCTGCCCGCGGGATGCTACGGGCGAGGGTGGCCCATCCCATCCCCGCCGCCCCGCGACGCCTCTTATGCTCCATAAAGATTCAAGTTTGACCAAGTCCTGTTGATTTAATCATTTTTTAATAAAGCCATCGTTACTGAGTACACCAAGATTGCCAGTTAAGCTCTCTATATGTCGCTGGAGGTAACAGCGCTGTGATCGACAGCGGAACGGAACAAAAAATAAAATAAACCAAACCAAAAAACAAACCCCAACCGAGACGAGGTAGGTTAAAACCAGCAACACAGACCTTGTTATGCGACACCCCAACACCACAGGCGGCCATGCTTGCAGCTACTGAGAAAGAAAACCCCAGATACGCACCGAAAACGGAAATCAACTGAGCATAGTTTATAAGGACACGATTCAACCTGAACTAAACACACACACACGGTTCGGCACGGATGTTGTCTTTCACTGTATGTTGGGTAATTCCTAGGGAGCGGAGGGGGCGGAAAACAAGTAGAGATTCAGACCCTTGGCCGAAGAAACCACACATATATATATATTTTTAAGCTCTTTACAAGCCCAATCCAGCAACGCGGGGGACGGGCAGCTCGTTTCGTCGTCCCTGTCCCCGCGTCGGCTGCCTCTGCGCACCAGCGCCCAGCTCCGGGCTCGGGGCGGGGGGGACACAAGCACCCATGTATCGCACCGGCTTCGGCATCGGGGTCCGGCACCCACGGCATCCTGGGAGCCGTCTGTGGCCGCAAATCCCGCCTTGGGGGCGAGCGCGGGGCTCCTCCGACCGCTCCGCCGTCCTCTCCTCCTCCGATCGCCCCGACCCAGCGCCCGTGGCCAAGCCCCGGGGCAGGCGGGCACCTCCGGAGCAACAACAAATGGCACCTCTGTCCCTATCAAGACACACCATTATGTGAAGATCCATATAGAAATATGGATTGACAGACTTGACAAAAATGGTAGCTGATTTTTATTAGTCTAAGGCTAGTAGTTTAGCCATTTAAAATCCATTTCCCAAAAGAGGGGAAAAAAACCTATTATTTTTTCTCTTCTTTAAAAACCTGTTAAGCCGTTGCTGCCAAAAGCAACATGTAAATGTTGGTGAAGGCAAAAGATTTCTAAAATTACCCAGCTATACGGTTATGGCCTTCATCACAAAGATAAAAGGTACATTTATTGTGCTGTCTTTCACCAGATTTAATTGGTAACTTTACAACATACTATATATTTGATGCTAGCAGGCAGACAGAATTAAAAACAGACTTTTTGACACTGTTTCTTTCCCCATTCTTACAAAGTAGGGGACAAAGAAAAAGTAAAATTGGGGAAGAAAAAAAAAAAAAAAAAAGGAAAACTCATAACCCACTATAACACAGCTTAATCAGGAGACCTCGGGAGGTCCAAGCGCGAAAGTCCATCCCTGCCCGCAGCCCCCGCCCCGGGGCTGACGGCGCCGGGGGACCGTAGGGAGCAGTGTTCTTCGGGGCCCTCCGCATCTGCCTCTACAGTGTTAGTCCACGTGTTTAATGTCTTTTAAATTAGAAATAATGCCATGGCGGTGAGTGCCAAGTGCTCCTCTGTTACCAGTTCATCATGGAGTTTCTGTTGAGGGTCATGAAAAACACTTGGCTGCTTCCTCCAGATCTCACCGATGCAAAAAATACCTGTTTTGACAAAAAAAACCCCCTTATTAATAATTGTTATTATAATAAGAAAAAGTCTGTTTATTGTCTTGGTGAGCAAGGAAAGCAGGAGCTGCCCCACACCCCGTGGTTTCCTTTGCCTAAACCTCCCTCCCTGCTCCTTTGCCCAGCTGACAGCAGATATTTTACGTGGACCCGCATGATTTTATGCCTGGTTCTGTTTTCCATGGAGCTCAGGGGCTGGAGCTGACCCATGCCAGACTCGGATCAAATCAAACCACTTATTGTTAGTGAACACAGTAATAAAACCTCCCTTGCTTATCACTACGAAAGACAGCAAGGTTTGGAACGCCTTAAAAATACCAAGTTTATCACATTTTACTGCCATGGCACCATTTATTATGCAATATTAATAGGACTGTCAGTGGTTTGGATCCTGCTAAACGTTAACCATTTGGGTCAATATCTGTCTCGGTCTGAAATGGTTTTCTCTGGAAAAGTTAGTCCTGGTATTTCAGCTGTTCCTGAGAGTAAAGCTTGGGAAAACTACTTTCCTTCAACATGCTCAAAGCACAGAAATGTTTCAAGACTTTGTATGAAGAATACAATTTCTGGTGCTTCTATCAGGATTCACCAGCGTTTGACCCCAATGGAAGTCTTAAAAAATAAGTTATAATTTGCAAATACTGAAGGGGACAATTTGAAGCCTCTGTCCTTTTTAAATAAAAATTATTCAATCTTCATGTGACTTTCATCGTTAACCATTTCTCCAGAAAAATACCTGGGTTTAGTATTTCAAAGCCACCAGTGATCAGCTGGTTCCAGTATTTTAGATAGACTGAGGTGGGTTTTTTCCCAGTTTCCTTAGAAAAGGAAAAAAAAAAAACCCAAACCCAAAAACATTAGGAGCAAGACAGAAAAAGAACTCTCAAAAACCCGTACAAAAGCTGTGGAGTCAAGTATTCAAAAGTCAGAAAAAAGCAATCTAGGGGTATTTGGGCAACTTCAGTTCAGGTTCAGCTCCCCGGGCAGCAACCCATGGTATGCTCAGTTGCATACAGGTTTGGATACATTTTTCCTGCAGAGCTCCAGCCTAACTCCATGGAACAGGTAGGACAATCCTCGATAAATGAGAAACTGATGATTTATTGCACATTATCAAACCCTGCTCTGGGGATGGAGCAATCAGTTTCTTCATGTGTTTCGTGCTCGTGCTCATTACGAAAGAAGTCTCTGCTGCATGGTCCTGATTTATCTTGGTGAAACCTTGTGAGATGAGGAAATACCAGCAGCAGAAATAGACCTTGGCATTCAACCATCTCTTCCACGCAAATATTCCTTTTCCTCCAGCAATTTCTCCTTCCCTCATTCCCTGCACCCCTTGCCCGTCAGCAACACCCATGGCAGGGGTCATCTACACAACAGCCACGTTCCCCATGCAATTCCGGTGACCCTCCGGAGCAGTATTTATCAATGCTGTCCACAGAAAAAGATGAGACTCCATGGAGAAAATAGTTTAAGATGCATCAAAAAGCACCTAAATATGCATCAAAACTCAAATCAGGGTCCCTTACGCATCCTTACTGCTACCATTTCTCCAGGTTTGCAGAGTTTACTTGGCAGCCTCAATAGTTAGTGTTCAGACGCAAGACTTGGGAGAAAGTCAAGCCAAGTCAACACAGATCTCAGCTAGAGGTGGAAGAGATCTTGCAGATCTTCCCACCACAGTTGAGGTCTGCATCCACTGGAGAGAATTAATTGCGAGTGGATTTATATGCACTACTTCTTAAACAGGACCTTCCGACTAATTATTAACCTCAAGATAAACCAGACAAAGTCTAAAAGTAGCTTGTAGTGTGAAGCATGGATACAAACTTTGAAGTAGACTTACCTTATCATTTCTTTCACATAGAAACTTTAACCTTTGAGCTCGCTTGTGCATAAATACTCCATCCAAATGTCCTGTCTCCACTGACCGGATTTCAATAGCTTTCTCTCCCCAGCCCATTATTTGATTGGAATGAATGTAGGCTGTCAAAAGGAAGCATTTGGTAGGTGTTACAACGTGTGTTGAGCTAAATATTACGCAACAGGCAGAAAAGCTCTCATCAGCTGTTATTCAAAGCTTACGTAGATCAATGGCAGAGCTCTGACTGACGGAGGCACAGGTGGCCAGGCATGTGTTCGCAGGGATAATAGTCTCTACATAGCACTTTTCATCCAGAAATTGCTCAGTAATTTAAAGAGAAGAACTATCCTTTCTTCGATTTCTGTGGGTGAGGAGCTGGGCAGCAGCTTGCCTCCATGGGTTGTGCAGCTGAGCAACAGCAGAGCTAGAAGAGCAACCCAAGTGCTCCCAGCTCCGCACTCAGCCCCTCTTCTACTCAACACAGTATCCCACCAGCGCAACAGCTTATATTATCTTATGTAAGATGAACCAGAGCTCAGATCTTCAAATCGTCACTTGCTCTTATTGCACAGGACCAAATTGTAGAAATTTAGCAATTGCATCTCTTAACTGGCTGAGATAAATCTACTTTGATAAAGAAAAGCCCAAATGACTCCATCTCAGCATTCTAGACTCCTCATCTTACTTGTCATTTGTATTTTATGCAGGTGAAGAGGAAGGGTTGACCTACCCACAGAAGTAGGCATTTCTCCCCACTGGAGCACCACATCTTTAGTTATCCGTCCATAGGTGTTCACATATACGCCTTCATCCTCATAGCACACAAGCATCTCCATCCCGTCTGTTTTAGGCAGGATGACAATGGCGTGAGGAGTAATATTGCCCTGAATCTGCCATTAAAATAAACCCTGAATGTCAGAATTACATTGAATGGAGGAAGGGGTAAGGGGAAGGGGAGCAGAGCCTTAGGAAAACAAAACCCCAAGCCAACCCGAGAACAAAACCCTCCCTCGATTCAACAAACAGGCATTGGCTTTCCGAGATAACCTCAAAGGGTAAGAAAGCTGTTGTGTTTACCCTACCATCAAAGCTGTCCAATACCTCATGGATAAACAGGTTCAGTAATTACAGAGATCACAACATACACCCCCCCAAGATTGATGGCTGACACTTGGCTCCAACACAAATAAGTGACTGCTGACTGATGAATCCATCTCCTATTCAAATTAAGGCAAATAACCCCAGAATTTTACAGGTAGCCCTAGGGGGGGAATACTCCCATTTTTTTAGCAGTCAGCCTCTAGCTCCAAGGGCAGATACAGTGACTTTCCACCCATGTCTGCCTTTCCGTAGCGAAGACAACAAAACCATCCCCAACTGCCCCAGTATTTCTCCAGCTCTTGCAGAGGCAGTTCTGCTTCTCAGATCAGATTCAGCAGTTCCTGGATTTGATAGTGACTCAGTTTCTTCAAGACCAGTTTGCTTGGGCCAATAGCATGGATGGAGCTTAAACGAGCCAACAAAAAAATCCTCACGTACAGTGCTTTTTGTAGCACTGGTTCTCTCTTGAAATAGCTGATGGACCTGAGAGAGGTTCTGTGGCGAGTCCCTGCTGTCAGGGCGTTGGGAGTTTTAAGCAGCAGGCTTACTGAGATTTGGGCTACCCTCATCCTGCAACCCTTGCCTGGGCAAACAGCACAGCCTCAGCAGGAACAGGGAAGTGTTGGTGAGCACAGCTGGCACACCATGCAATGGGACAGCATGCTGGGCAGCCAGCTCTTGGTGGGTCTATGTTGTCCAACAACCAAGAACCTGGTTTCATGGTGTCCTGCCCTACAGAGAGCTCCACTACCGCTCCATGCAGCGTAGGGACAGATTCTTTTTTCTGTGGGATACGGCAACCTTAAACCTGACTGCTCAGGCATGAGGACAGAAACAGCTTGTGTGAATAAGGAACCTGAAGTATGTGATACCTCCAAGTTCCCTTTAAGAGTGTATCAATGAAGATGACGCTGGAAAATGTCATACCCATGACAGGATGTCACCTGACTGGTCACCATTTCTGGGCCACCAAGGGCCCATCCAAACCTTGCTGGTGACCTGTGTTAGTCACGCAGCAGCTCCCCTGTGTACTCACGTGAGATGGTATGTAGATATCATAAGAGTTCCCAGAATCTACATCAATCACATGGAAACCAGTGTGTGATCCAAAGATAACCTTGAGTCTCTGACCCTCTTCTACAGTGAGATCCACGAGCAACGGCTTGTGCTGGAGATCTGCAAAAGACTTTTATAATCCCTTCAGTGAGTACCACAGAAACCCAACAAATCCCCACAGCAGCAGCCCGATACGGTTTTGAAATCGTATTTGTTTGACTGTTTCCTACAAAATGTGTGGTTATTTATATCCCTGTCTCTCTGTTCCTACATCAGATGCCTCAGAGGGTGTCACCCACTGGCTCCAGCCATCCCAGCAGATAAGCGCTCATCCTTGCCAAGCACAGCTCTTTATCCCCAGGAGCCCAAGGCCAACCTGAGGATTTGGTCTCTACAGGAAGGCGACAGCTCAATTTTACACGAGCACGCGTACAGCCAGTGTGCGGGGAGCCCCGCTGCCGGTGCTGCTCAGGGTAACGAGATCAAAGTCTGCAAAGAGCGGTGATCACCCACCTCCCCTCCTGGCAGGGATCACCGCTCTGGTTTGGGCAGTGAAATGAGTCAGATTAGCAAAGACCTGCTCATCCCTGTTCAATCGAACCTGCTGGATGCGGGCTGGGACCAGCTCCCTGGCATGGACCGATCCAGGACAGAGCATCTCTCCATGGCTTAGGTCCTCAGCAGGAGGGTGAAACACCCCCAGGAAGAGAAAAGAGCTCCTGGCTCTCTGTGCAAGGACCGCTCTGACTCCTGGCAGAGAAAAGCAGTGGGTGGTATTTCCCACCATCCCAACAGATAGCTGCCAAGGATGCTCAGCACCCCCAGACTGGAGAAGCAGCACCGGGAGCACTAACCAGCATCCTTACCGGAGCCTGCAGAGGCGGGATCCCAGGCCACTTTAATGCTGCAGAGCTCTCTGTGTCACTGAGCCCACTTATTCTGGCTTTTGTTCAGAAAAAGCAAATGTGACCTAATACTGAATAAGCCCATTTGTGCTGGAAGGATGCAAAATGAGATTACTCAGCATGAACATCTCCAGAAGGCATTGCCCCTTGTGACTTGTCTCTGCACAGAGCTTAGGATGAAAAGTGCTTTACAGGACTAAGTACAAAATACCCGTTGGCAGGTTATACAGGAGAAAGGGCTCGCTGAAGGAAACCGAGGTAGATGAAAAAGGAGAGAAAAAGAGAGAGGAAGAGTGGGTCACTCTCCTGGACTTTCTGTCCTGAAACAGAATCCATGCTGCAGAAAGGCAGGGAACCTTGCAAAATACAAATGGAAAATAATGCCAAGCTGTTTTCATACTGTATGTGAAAAAGTAGTCAGAGGTTAAAAAAACCAAACACAATCCCCCCGCCCCTCCAAAACCCCAACTCAATTTTACTGATGGACATTTGGTCAGCTTTCTGCAAACTTCCCAAGTGTATCAGCATACGCTAACTGTTAGCCACAAGCAGAATGTAACCCACCTCTTCAGCCAGAATGTATCCTGTCTCCTGTGCCCACCAGACGTCCCGAGGAGCACAGCTACACAAGCAAGATGCTTTTTGCTCTGCTTAGCACAGAAATCTCAGGTATTTACAATTACAAAGTGTAACTTGGTTAAAAGATAAACATACCTTAAATGCCATAAACTTGTGATATGGTTTAGGAGCCCAAGCGTAGATCTCTACAGCATTCTTTAAGGCAATCACCAAGAACTTGATTCTTTCATATTTCACTAAAATGAAAATGAAACTGATTTTAAAAACATTCACTTTCTTTCCAACAAGGCTGAACAGCTTCTCAGGCTGTCTCTCATTTAGTAAAGCATCCACCTAATACATACAAATGAATTCCAAATTTATTCGTGGCTATGCTCTACTCATACTTTTAAGAGAAATTGTCAGGTCAGATCAAAGACTAGAGAACAAAAAAAGCATCCCTCCAGACATTTTTTTCTGGAGAGGCCACTCACCGACTTTGTAGTGGATGCATCCCTCCAGGTCCCCGACCGTGATCCAGCCCTGCTTCTTCTCCACTTCAGGGTCATTGTGTAAAATCCTGTTTCTCAGCCAGGAGAGATAGTACACACGCAGCTTGTTCTTCTTTCCTGTTGGCAAAGGAAACTTCCCTGTCAGAGCAGAGCAAGCAGGCACAGGAAATCTTGAGATTTCAGCAGGAAATCTTGAGATTTCAGTGCTTATTTTCACTCACAAGATGATAAAATGAAAGTTTGTTTCACGATGAAGTTGGAAATAGTAATTTAGTTATTGTGTTGGTTTTTTTCCTTGGGGGAAAAAAGGAAGAAGTATGGAAAGCAGAGCCCAGACCTCTGTCCCCCAGACTGCAGGTGGATACTGGCAGAGCTGGGCTCTTACTTCCCGCAGGCTGGAAATGTTCCTTTTCCTATAAAGTTGTGTTCATGGGGAGATGGGTGGGCACAGCTCAGGGCTTACCCAACAACTCAACTACCTGGTTTCTTTCCTCTCTTCTCCTTTGCACAACCAGAGCTGAGCCACGAGCTCCTTGGTCTGCGGCAGGCACTGCTATTTGCCGACAAGCCCGGTGCTGGGCTCTGCAGTGCTGAGGGGCTGCCAAATTCCGGCATCCGTCTTGGATGGCTGCGATCTGGCTACAAACCTCCCTGGTGCCGCAAGCCCCGGCGGCAGGGACAGGACACAGCTCGCACTGAGGCTGGTGGGAGATCACCCAAACCATAAACTAGGAGCTCTGCTCATGGGTTTCCACAAGTCCCCAGGGCTTGTCCTCAGCGCCGTCTCACGGGCTGGTGGTGCCTGGGGAGTGCTACACCCCCATTCATCTTGCACCCCTTCTTCTTACAGCTGTATCCCCAAAACCACAGGGGAGCTGCAGAGCAAGGTAGATGATGAAGCAGCATTTTTTAAGAGCCCAATCTGAACGGAGGGAGCAGGAAGTTGCCAGCGAATGCAGAGTGAGCCTGGGTGGGTGTCGAACAACACGAAAGTAAACTGAAGGATGGTATCAAGCCATTTGCCTAACGAGCATTTCTCTTGCTGTCCTCTGTGAGCTCTGCAGGGCAGGTATCAGCAGGAGAAGGCTCTGCCCCGGCTCCGCCACCCACGTGCTTCAGGGGGCTGCTTGGCAGGGAGGATGCTGCACACTCTCCTGGGAGACCAGACCACAGAGTTTTTGGTTTTTTTTGCCAGGAATCACCCCCTGAGCCTGATTTGAGGGCTCCGGAGCTCCTGGCTGAACCCAGGGACAGTGACAAGCCTGTAGCCCTCAGGATGCTGGGGGCACCCCGAGCACAGCCATGGTCTGAGCTGGACCCCTGAAGCCATGGGTCATGGCTCCCTTGGCCGGAGCCAGACAGACCCAAAAGCAGAGCTCGCTGCCCCCTCGAGCCGTGACTCCCTGCCTTGCCAGGATATCTGCCTGTATCCTGCCTGCTCCCTGCACCTTCCCTTCCCTGCTAAAGGAGGACGGAGTGTTGCGGATGAAGTGGAGCTGGCAGGCGATGGGAGAAAACTGCTCTTGGAGGTGTTCTTGCAGATCTAATGCTTTTGATTCTGGAATAAGCCACCTCTAACCTCCCAGCGGGCAGGATGTGTCTGAGCTGGAACCGCCTGGGGAATCTGGCCAAGAAAGTGAACGACGTGGTGAGAGCACGAGAGGCGTACCCGATATTGTCACGAGGACATTAAGGCCCTCGAGTACGTCCATCTGTTGAAATCGCCGTCTGTTGATCAGGTTGTAGACTTTCCCCTGTCCGCTTCGATCCAGCAGCATCAGGCCATTTTCTGTGCCCACCAGCAGATTCACACCTGAAGAGGAGAGGGCAATGGGCACCGGGGGCCATGGATGCTCCCGAGGACAACACCCCAAGCTCGTCCCTGCTACCACCGAGTGACCACCCGATCCCAGCTAAGGCTGTGATCTTCCCATGAACGTGAAGAAGCACTCTTAGAGTGCAGGGACTCGGGGACATTAGCCTTGCCCGGGATGGATAAGGGGACAAACAGAGGGAGGGGCTTTGTTCTGCGATGACACATTCACGTTCCATCGCCAGCCACACGCTCTGGAGAGCTTTGCTGAGGGCATGGTGTGCTAAGGGGCTTACCCCATAAAGCAGCGCAGAGTATCTCTGAGTTGAAGCGCTTCTTGTATTTCCGGATCTCTGGGGTGTCGCTGTGGGGACGGATGTTGGTGGGGTTGACGTTCACCACCGAGATCTTCCGGGCTTCGTTCAGCTTGGCCTGCTCCTGTCTCAGCAGCTCGCTGGTGAACAGGGCTTGCAAGGAAACACAACAGAACAGTGAGGTGTGATGCATTAATTATATGTACCTCTGCTGTCAGGGGTTTTTTTTTTAATAGGAAGACATTACTGGGTTTATTTTCTGATGTCATCACTACATTAGAAGCTACTAGTTTGAAGAGGGATCATCAGGATTTTCTCATGGGTTGGAACCACCAAACCCATCAGCAGGTGATGTTCCCAAACCTCCAGCCCTGCCTACTGAGCTGACCAGCGCTATTCCCTGCCTGCCTGCCCACATCCACCCGCTTGCAATGACTTCTGAGCAACTGCCAGCTTTTTGGAGCTATTACAACCTCCCAGTTCTGCCAGGAACATTTCTCCTGGCTGCCCAGGCAGATGGGTGGGTGGATTTCTGCTGTTCTCTGTTTTCTCCTGGACCTTTCTGGTGGCATTTTACTGGTGGGGGAGAAGTAGTTAGATGAAACCTGGACAGCACAAGGACGCAGATGCAAGTAATGTTTAGACAAAAGTGAAATGTAGAAGATTCAGTGGGGTTATTCAGGCTCCACAACCTGGTTTCCATGAAGCCCTCCTCCCCTCTCAAACCGGCCCCATTGCCTCCTACCAGTAGCAGATGACTCTTCGTCCTCATCTTCATCTTCATCAGTAGGCGAGGTCTGATACACTCTGGTGTCCACAAAGGGGGTGAAAGAGGCTTTGGTGCTACTTCCCATACCATACTGGAAAACAAACAGCACAGAGAGAGCTCAGACCACTGGCAGAACAATAATTTTGAGTACGTGTGTATACGTAAGACTTTTTCACTAGCAGACCCAGTGCCCGCCCCTGCGGTGCCCTTTGAGCCCTCTGTGAACATCTGCTCCTCCTCCCCCATAACGAAATTACATTTGTGAGTGTCCATGAGCAACAGAAAACGAGAGGAGCAGGGCCCGGCTCTGCTCTCTTCTCGCAAGCAGAAGCACAGCACAGCCGTGAGACCAGTTAGCGGAGAAGCCGCAGGGCCAGAGGCAAAAGTCAATGCAGGTAAAAACCAACTTGTCTGCATGTTTTTAGGCAACACCTACCTAAAAAAGCCCGCTCTGGGATGTCCAGAAGGTGAGGGTTTGCTTTTCCCACCCTCCCGCCGTGCTGCCAAGGTTGGCAGGATAGTGCTGAGAGCCACCGGAAAGCGCCAGCATGGGGCAGCTGACACGGACCAGTGACCCCCAGAGTAATTCGGGGAGCTGGAAAAGGGGCGACTGCTGCTTTCGTTGTGCCAAAGCCAAACACCAGCTAGCACAGTCTGAGCAAAGATTTTATTTCAATGGGTCATGGACAATCTAGTTTAGGACCTGAAAAGCTTAGGCTGGAGAGCTCGTACAGCCGTAATACTGCTCTGCTTTTACTGCCTGTTACCCGGGGCTTTGCTGGGCTAAGCCCAACGTATTTATGCCCCTGGAAAAGTAGGAGAAGTCTGCTCTCTAGCAAAACACCTATTTTTCGTTCTGCGGGGCCGTTATTGCGGGTCCTCACACCCCTGACTCAGGCAGGACCCAGCAAGGCCCCTCAGCACACCCAGCTGCTCCAGTTTTGGGAGGATCGGAAGTGCTGGAGGTGAGGAAGGCTTGGGGTGAGCTGTGCGGTGCTTTAGGCAGAGCTTTTGAACGGGGGGGGTTCAAAACCACCTTGGATACTCAGGCTCATCAGAAGACAGCATCCCCAACATTGCTCCATCCCCCCCGGAGTTTGGTCTTCAGCACACCTCATGGGGACCACATATACGGGTCGCTTGCTATTTCCATGCAGTGTTTTAAATTGTGGGATTTCAGGCAGGACTGCAGAAAGGGCCATTTCTAAGCTAACAAAACAACCTGAAGGCATCGCAGGGAATGTCAGAACCAATACTTTGCCACGGGAATTTGGGGAGGAACAAACCGCAGCATCATGTTGCGTTCTTTTTAAAGCCGTTGTGTTGTTAAGGCAGAAAACAAGGCTAAGACCTTCTCCCAAGCAAAAGAAAATCCTTTTTGTGGACTGTGGGAAGTGACGTGATTTTCCCCCCCTCGTTGAGCATCTTATTTTTCCTACTCCAGTATTTACCCAGGATATATTTTATGATGAGCTCCATTAAGAGCTGTAACAGCAGCAAAACCCAAGTCACTCTGCAGCAGCACTACTGCTCACATTTTTCTTCCCCGAGACATTTTCCTTCCCCGAAATAAATCTTCCTCAGCTGCCACGTCACTGAGTCACCAGAGCCCGGGCTGCTCCTCATGCCCACGGGGACAAGCCTGTGCCGCGGGGAGGTGTGTCACGGGGAACGTCCATACCGAAACCAGGCTGGGCCACAAAAAGATTTAGGGGCAAAAACCCATCGGGTGCGGTAGCACCATCATGGCTCGGGATTTTCCAAGCATTTTGGGGCTGGCATCCATGGGTGAGCTGGCATCCATGCCCCATGCCTGCCAAAACCACGCTGCGCATCCCGCTTCCCTCCCATCCCTAGTCCCCTGACAGCCCGCCTGTTTCCATAGAAACGGGATGGATTTCCAAAAAGTACACGGTAACAGAGACCCGTGGAAGGAGTTAACAGCCTGTGGCAGGGAACAGATCCCACATTTACATACACAGTACGGCCACATTTGGGTGAGATATACTCGCTACTTCATGCGTCTTTCATTTTTTCCCCTCTGGTCGATGTCTTTTCCATAAAACACCAACAATTCAAGGACAAGAAAAAAAATCAGTATTTACAGTGATGCTTTCCAGCTGAGAGCCAGGTGCTTTCTGACAAGTGAATTACAAAGAAACCCCTCATCCCAACGCACCGAGTGTTTCTTTTCTTTGCTCAGATCCAGTTATTCTCCTAAGAAGCTGGCATTTTAATAACTTCAAGCCCATTATTTAAATATTAAGACCTCATCTTCCTGTTCAGCTGCCTATAAACCTCCGTGGTGGCTTACGGAGACAGCATCATGCTGCAGGGTGAGGTCGTGCTTGCTCCCTTCTTTTTGCTCGCAGCACCATGAGTCACCTGGAAGCCTGTGAACTAAATCCCCAAGTTTCCACTTCCACCCACTCCCGGCTCAGTCAGCTCTAAAAATGCAGTTTTAGAAATGGAAAAGATCTTCTTGGGTGGTATTCTATAAATGAATATATTTAAACCCAATCCTTGCGTACTGTCTGCCTGTGTTCTAGCAGTCCCAGGATGACCGCGGAAGGTGTTACTTTCAGGATGAAACTCTCTCATCACTGCTTTTAAAGGCAACGAAGAAACGGGTAAAACCTTGAGATCAAGTCACACACCATCTGTTCTTATCAATGCCCAATTCCAAGCAATTGTTATTTTTGTACTGCTAGTAAAAGTACACCATAAAATGAGTACATCATTTCTATGAAAGAGAGTACAATGACAGAACTTTTGATATATAACCAACAAAATGAAAAGAAACAAATGAAATAAAATAGCTTATTTAGCATCAAACGGGTTGATTTTTCACAGGAAAAGAAAGAACTGTGCCCGGTTCCCACAGCTGGTGATGGTAAGGAAAAAAAACACCAATTTCCTTGTCTTCTGTGTCACAGCTTGTACTTTCTAGGACTTTTTACACCTTATACAATGCTAATGTTCAATTGTGTCCCTGTAAAACAGCTGCCAGGGAGAAATACTTTGCCATGACAGGAAACACACAATTTTAAAGGTGTGCAGATTTTTTCTAGTCTGAAGAACTATCCGGAATTTTGTTGGCTTTGGTTTTTGCTGACCTTTTGAGTCACGCTAAGTATCAGAGATCGCACAGGTGGAAGCTGGGCCCAGTTGAAGTTAATGGCATCATTGGCTCTCATAATTTTCTTGTATTTCCATATGTCAAAACAAAAAAAATAATGGGGCTTTCACATCAGTTGGCAGCACTGAAGCCATCACCACCAAAACTCCAGCTGGTGGGCTTGAGAGAAGACCTAATACACATTTCTACCACCAGCTACAGACCCATAAAGCAATAACCCATCAGACTCCCTCGCATTTCCACTACGCTCACCCACGTGGGCCAGAAACAAAGAGAGAGAAGAGCCAAGAAAGCGAGGGAGGAAAGCAGGAAAGCCCCTTTACAGGGAAGAGATGTTAATACTTGTTTAAAGCGATGCAAAGGAGAAAGAGGAGGGCCGCCCCCCCACCACCTACTTCAGGCACCGAGTCCATGTCCTGCGCATGCGTGGAGACTCGCCCCAGGGCCTCGGTCGGCGTGCCCGCAGGCGAGTGGCTTTGCTGCACCAGGTCAGGGAGATTGATGTGACCTGCAAAGCCATTGCTGGCTGCGTGGCCAGAACGCTTTTTTTCACCAGAGGTCTGCAGAGACACAAGGCATGAGGAAGAAAGAGAAGGGGAGGGGGGGGGGAAGAAAAGAGAAAAAGAAGAGAAAAAAACCCCCAAACAAACCCAAGCTGTTGGCAGTCCCCCAGTTCCCAGAGCAAGCGCAGGAGAAGGACCCTCTCTGTTTCCATCCCCATGCAAGCTGGCAAGCAGCAAACCAACCCCCCACCCCAGGAGAAATAAAGACAGGATTAATCACAAAGTCAATACAGAGTAATTAGCCACGTTACAGCGAGAGAAGCCTGATCACCATCGTTTTGAGACAAGGAATGTAGGGCAGATTCTGCTCTTGCCACTGTGGGTGCAAACCCCGTGGCCAGCTCTCCTTGCACACGGCCACCGGTGACAGCAGAATCTGACCCCTTGATCAGTGTTAGCCTTAACAGCTTTGCACAGCTACAACAGCGAGTAGCCTGATTGCAAATGCCAACACAGCCCCCATCGCATGTTTCCGTAACCCAAAACAGCAGTGAACAGCAGCAGCATCGGCAGAACATCGGCAGAACGACTGGCATCTTGCTCTGCGCACAAGGTTCCCGGGGCTTCCCCGGGGTTCCCCTTCCTCTCCATCCCCACCTCGTGCAAGACAGTTGCTGGGAAGTTTCTAACCTTCCCTATCATTTTGAAGTATTTGCCATTTTGATGGATCCCACCTACCTGGAGCACATCAATAAGATCATTATAGAGACTTGCCTATTCATTGAGATTAGTGGAAAACTTCCTCTGAACAGGCTCACCAAGTTTCTGACCAGTCCTGACAACATTTATCCTTTGCTCACTCGCTTCCATCACCTTCAACCACCTTGCTGTCCTGCCAAAGAGCGAAAAGCCCTTTGCGCAAAGCTCACTGACCTTGGTGAGTCTGTCCTCTGAGGGCTACGGTGGGGAGCAAACAGTAAGTACCCAGCATGAGGCTGCCGCTTGGGTTTCTTCTCACGCTCCCAAAGGGGTTTCCCAGCTGTTTGTCTCACCCCTGGCTTTTAAACCCTTCTGCATCACTGTTTTCTGAGACAGCCTTGCCAGTGTGGCACGTGTTTTACAGTTGTGAGGCTGAACACCAAGCTCATTTCCGAAACGGCTGTTCTAGCAGTGACTTGTTCTCCTGCTCAGCTGCATCACCCTCCCAGCTACGAGGATGCGCAGAGGGCTGCCCAGGCTGCGGGATCCCTGCTCTGAACGGCTCCATGCCAGTGAGGGGTTAGGTGGGCTGTGCATTGCCGCCTGGCTCCAAAACTTGTGGAGCAGCAGGAGTGTTGCGACTTCTTTTGCTAACTCCTCCCTCTCTTTCCAAGCTGCATTCATTTTTTAACCTTCATATGTGAGTATTTTATATAAATGGAATTAAGAATGCTGCTCAAGCCTGGTTTGCATTTGATCTAAACATTCCTCCTTTATGATTGCTAATTCCAACCTCCCCTCCCTCCTTCTCCTCTCCCATCCACCTCCTTCACATGCCATCAGGAGACTGACCCCCTGTTCTACCAACTGCCAGAGCATCCTGCCCGCTCACCAGGAGACCTGCTACCCGTCTGCGTTTCCAGCAGCATCGCCAGCACGTTCCAGCAACCAGGAAACCGAGAAACACCAGGGGTGATTTTCCACAGCCTTCCTCTGCCTCCCTCCTGCAGTACCACCCTGCAGGTTTGCTCCCACCGCAGCCGACCAGAGCCAGGGGCTCAGCCCTCCCCAAACAGGACCAACCCTGGTAAAAGCCTCCAAATGCTCTGCAAACCCCTGACAGTTACCTGGTGGCAAAGGGTGGGAAGAAGAGGAGGAACTTTGGGCCAGGTTCCAAGCGCATTAACTAAACGCTCTAAATGGAAGATGACTTTTGTTGCCTGGAGCTACTGAGGGATTACGGCAGCGTCATTTGTATGAGCACCCTCCCCGCCGTGCCCTGACATCACTATTCACTGCTGTTTGTAGTTCTGAGAAACATTTGCACTTGTCACATTTGCTCTGAGTGTAAATTGTATTACGAGAGCGCTAACGAGCACAATTTACTCCGTCATTTTGTGTTCCGGACACACAGCACTGTTAGTTTTTGTGCTTACATGGGCAAAACCTCCTGAAGATGCTCCATGGAAATACTTGTTTTACAACTTACCTCCCTCACCATTAAAGTCCCTTCCCTTGAAATATTGCTAAACGTATCTGCATGGGAAGTCTCTATCCCATGGCTTGTCACCATTCCCAGGTTGTACGGCTCATTGCTTCCAGGAATTCCTGTTGGTCTGAGGACAGAACAGAAAAGCATTAATGATGGATATTTCCTTTGCTAAACTAGATGAGAAATCCTCTAATACAGTACTATTTCAATACGGGTAAGGCTTTGTATCTCACTGGAAGAAAAATTAGAAAATATATCCATTACATGTACAGGGAAATTATTTATGTTGTCAGAAATACAGGACCAGGGTCAGGTTGATACACTACAGATACAAGGGCCTTTCTTGTCCCAATGTGCAAGAGGAGCACTGATGAACTGCTGCAAAGCACCGGGCAGGGAGCCTGGGTAAGATGCTCCACGAGCTCACGCTGCATGAGGAGAGCTGTTCTGTGCGCGTTGAAGCTATGCTGCCCTCCTCTCTCATCCCGAGATACTCGAAAGCACAAGCGTCCCATGACCTACAATGGGGACCCAAGAGTATAGTCTGCCGACTTCTTTGTTCTTTATAGCCCATCGCGTTTTGCTGCCTGCACAGTGACTGAGCCAAGGGCGAAAATCAAAGACAAAGATTCAGGATTATTATAATCCTGGCTCCACGGCTGGCACTGGGCAGGCCACCAACTACTGCGCTTCAGCATGGCAGGATTGGGGGCACAACCAGGCTCAAGAGCAGGCAGAGCTTTAACACGCCAACCCCGTGGGCAGGACCCAAGGTGTGGATGAGGTCAGGTGTGTCCACTCTGGCCAAAAACCCGCCTTGCTTATCAGCGGGAACAGGTCCATCAGCTTGGAGTCCGAGTGCACTGAATGCGCAGTGCAAATAATTCAGTTTTTCCCATTAAGCATCTCTAGTGTGGAGCAGGAAAAAGACTTACATGAGTAAATTATCCCTTACAATCATGACACCGTTCCCAGTGCCAGTCACCAAACACCGATGAGCTTTGGACGTCTCCCACATCACAGCTACTGCTCCTCCAGACCAAGACACACCACAGTTTCACAGTTCCCCCCGCCAAAAGAAAGTGCTTCTCACATAAGCCGTGGGATGTCACTGACAGGCACGGTCCCATCATGCGTCTCGTTTTCCCCATCCTCCTCCTCCTCCTCGCTGCTTTCCGACTCCTCACTGGAGGAGGAGTAGTCCGTCACCTTCTTCAGGGGGCGATTGGTTTCCTCGATGCGCAGCTCCCTCAACTCTTTGGCTAAGGCCGTCAGATCCTAAAGGGGATGGGGGCAAGAAAACAAGAAAGCGATGGCTATTATATTTAAAGTGAGGAGAACGTCACACACATCTCTTCAAAAGCCGATGCTAACATCACGAGCAACAAGAAATAGCTTTACAGAGTCGGTACAAACATGAGACGAACGTAAGACAATGTTTGTAGCATGTAGCATTTATTAAACAAAACAAAACTGATTTATGCTCACTGAAAAATCAATAGCCAACCTCTTCTTTTTCTGTTTGGAACGTGTATGTGCATATATATACACACACTTATATGTATATACACGACAATTATATTTGTTGGAAAAGGTGAAGTTCAGTCACCATCATAGTAAACTGGAAAACAATGTCATTTCAAAGATTGGCTTGGAGAATTTCTCCTGCAGGGTTTTCTCTTCTTTCAAACTTCTCAAAGAGACCCCGTAATTGTATTTATTCTGTAATAAATGCATTTGGGAAGGAAGCAATGACAGCATCTCCCATGGAGTGGTGCAATCCCCACGTCAAGAGCTGCTTCCGTGGTGAGTCTCCGCTGTCGGGCGGCTGCCGAGAGGCGGTGAGGAGCACAAGGAGAAGCGCCCAGCTCAGCCAGACTTTGGAGTCACAGCTCTGAGTCAGCCACACGATCAAAAGAAAAAAAGAAAAAAAAAAAGAAATCCTTCAGCGGGACCCAGAAAGCACTTTATGTGAAATGTGGCAGCCTACAAGCTAAGGGGAAAAAAAAAAGAAAAAAAAAGCCAAAAAAAAAAGCGCCTTGAAACAAGAAAAAAGATAGGAGCAGTCCCAAAGCCTAGTAAGAATTTTTCAGTTTACCATGACTTTGATGAGGTCTCAGACCCGACAGTCATATAAAATAGACATTGCTATTTCAAAACAAGGAACATGGCAGGCACCGTGTAGAAAAGAGACTTTTTGTTATCTTACATGCTTTTATAGCAATGCAGGGGGAAGCAGTAGGGCAGAAAAGCATGAGAGCTCGAATTAGAATGGGTTAGAGAACTCTGTTGCACAAGACATGCACATGACGAACAAAGCATCGCAATTGTCAGTCTTACCATTTCTCCCTATATTAGTGACCGAGGTAGGCATCAGTGCATTCGGTCAGAGATAAAGGATTAGGGAGAAAGAAACTCATTGAAAAAGACTAAAATCCACAATTGTCTTACGGCCATACTCTCATTTACTGCATTTCCAGTTTACCGTTCCAGCAGGGCGACTACGGCAATACTAATTACAGTTGCAAAGGGAGCTCTTAAAATCTATCCCGTCGACACGTGAAGAAAACGTTGGAAAACCTCTACGGCTGAGATGCAAACCCAGTTTATTTCTTAATTGCGAAGCAGGAAGGTTTTGCAAGCAATTTGTGCTTTGATTATCGATGACCCACACCTCCCGGCGGGCTCCCACCGGTGGACAGCCGCACATTCTGCTCCCAGGTCTGCCCTGCTCTGACGTAGAGGGGAGACTCCCACGGACGTCAGAGAGCTTTGCGTCAGACCCGTAAATTTTAGTATCCTACAAAAAGCTAGTTTTTTATTAAAAACAAAAAAAAAGTATCAATCCCTGCCCCAAGGCGGGTACTTGTGAAGGGTATTACATATCCCTCTCCAAATGCTCTCTGTACCTTTAAAGAAAGGCTCTTCATCATGATTAAAGAGAGAATGAGGTATTTCAAGAGTTTATTTTCGATGCCAACATGTTTGGGATTGAAATACAGTCAAATCTGCAGTCACGACAACTAATTATTTTAATTAGCGCTGCAGCAGCTTCAATGATGATTGTTTCTTTTCCTAAAGAAGAATCAATGACAATTTCAACAGCTTAACAATGCTTTCCATTTAGAGTATAAAACATGCTCTTTATCGAGCACTTGCCTTTGAGTTGGATTAGAGCCTTCTCAATCTTAAAAAGGACTTCAGGACTGCGTAAGAGCCTCTTCAGATTGCAGCTGGAGTTCCTGCAGTGCAGGACAAGGACTGAACCCTTCCCTATCACAGCGACGGACCGTGAAAATTACTTCTTTTTTGCACCTTCCATTTCTAACGTGCTTCAAGGCACCCTATCAGCTTTCTTTGGTCATCGCTAGAAGATAGTCAAGTATTTTAAAAATCAGCTTCATTAGTTTTTAATAACTAATTTGGAAGTTGTAACAGCAATAATAGTCCCAGACAATATCATCAGATAACTCGTATTTCCTAGTTAATGTTTTGCCTTGGGATGGTTAATTCTTTGATGCTATCATTTCCTCTGAGTAATGAGCACTTTGTAGGATTAAACGGCTTCACTGAGTTGCTCTTGGACCAGAAACAATCTGACAACTAGAGACTGCTCTGTAGTTCCACACGTGTTTGAAATGTTATTACTGAGGGTGACATAATACATAAGTTAACAGTATCAGTGCTCTTTAATGACTTTTAATTACAAAGACTTCTTTAGATTTAATATTTGCTGGAATCAAGTCCGATTGGTTTCCAAAATCACATAGCTCATTGAACCTGAACTTAGTGCACACACGCTGCCTCTATTTAGGCAGTGATTTATGTGCTTTTTTCTTAACAAAGCACCTCATTAAACAAACTGCATTGCTCATGGTTTATCCAAGAGAACAAGTTAACTAACCAGCACATCGTCCTTCCTTCGTATCTTCTATTTTTAGAGGAAAGAGGCTGCAGGAGAGGCTGCTGATACTGGTGCTTTCCATTACAGCCCCGCAGTTACCAGTATCAGCAGTGCGTGCACAGCGATGCACGCGTGAGGCAAGTTAAATGCTAATCAGGAGCGTTTGGTCTTCTCCCATGATCATTTAAACATTCACCATCGCCAGATGCACATGTGTAAAACAGTATCATATGGCGAAAAGGGTGTAATTCAGAAATTTTATTTTTTTTAAGGTGCTGGATGAAGACTAGCATTGCCCAGCACCATCCAAGACGGCTCTGGCTTTACAGCTGATGGTCTGGTCCATGAGAATGAATTACCCACTGTATTCCACTGCTCTGTTTTCCTTCCTTTGCCAAGCGCCTTCATTCAAATTAGGCTCAGACCACGTTTTGAATAGCGCTCGATGCCCCCACTGAAATCAGCGGGTGGCGGGGGCTGTAGCTGAGAGCAGAATGCGGTGAGCAGAGCAGGCTGCCTGGACCACCGCCACTGCCACGAGGAACCTCTGCTCTCGCTCTTTCTCTTTCAAATACGCCCGACAATGGCAGCACCCTTTGCTCCGCGCGTGAAAGTCGGGGTGCTTCTTGCCACGGCCTTCATGCAAGTGGTCTGGCCAGCGGGTTTCAGGCAGCCCCGGCCGAGCAGAACACACCGGCAGCGCCGCTCCCCTCCCCACGGGCAGGCTCCCTGCGCCGAAACGCAATCGTTCAGTCTCCCATCTGACCCAAGATTGCATCGCCACCTTTTTCAGTGTCAGCACCAAGAAAACACGGTTCGATATTAAGCGCTAACTAGTCAACCTTGCATAGGCATGACCCACTGAGAAAAGATATCACTAACCTCATCTATAGCTTTCTTATAGCTCTGTGGGTAAAGGAAGAATAATCAGCATCAGAGGAAACAGATCGGGACAGGAAAAAGCCAGAGGAAGGGCAAGCAGGTTAGAAATAAAATTAGAATTGTTAGCTCAACGCTGTGGAGTGTAGAGAAAAAAAAAAAACATCAACAAAACATTAATACACATTAAAAAAGAGAAGCAGTGGAAATTCATTTCGTTATTAGGCCAACTCTGCAGTTTTAAAATACAAATGTCAACAGCATTAAACCAGGAGGAAACACTTCGGATGAGATTTTGCTCAGAATAGTATAACAGGAGTGTACAGAGACCACTACCAGGTTTGGTTTTAAGCTGCGAAGGCTGTCGGGGACTGCTCACCCAGCCTTCCCGAGCAGAGCATCCCTCCGCAGGGCTGCTGCGGGGGGACATGCAGCACGGAACACAACAATGTGCCATCGGCAACCACCGTGCCCAAGCTAGCAAAGCCCTTAAGCTTCTGCTTCACATGAAAACACAGGCTTAAGTGCTTTCCCCTAGACTTGGGCTCCTGATAAAAACTCATGCACTCTCTTAAGCATTCAAATCTCCCACAGGCTCTTGCCGTACCGCTGCTTTCCAGTCTCTCTGCTGGAGGAGCAATGGTACTAGCCTCTTTTTTGGGGTCCCCGCGGCTGTGTTACCGCACCGAAGGGAAACACGGCCAAGCCAGCTGGCAACGTTCCCACGGGAAATAATTTAAGACTCACAGCGGGTCGGCTTGGTCGCGTCACGTCCCTGTTGTCTTCCTGCTTTACCTTGGCGGGCTCGTGGGAGAGCACGGGGGAGCCTTCGGGCTTGGCGTTCCCTGGGTAGGAGGCAAGCGGAGAGAGTGGGAATTACATGCCGCTGAAAGCCGTGGCTGCCCCCCATCGCCTGGGATGGGTAGGTGTGGAGGGCTTCACCATCCCCTCCTTGCGCTGGGGCAGCCCCTTCCCCAGCTATTTGCCCACGAAGCACAGGAAGACGGTGGGGAAAGCAGACAAGGACACCCCAGGCTCAGGACTGGATGTCCTGTAAACAGGTAATTTTTGTCCAACTACTAACGTTTCACTATGCTTTGCTTCTGTTGTCTTGAAAAATCCTCCTGCTCCTCTCTGCTTGACTATGTGGCGTGTCCCTCCACAGAGCGACAGAAACCATAACCCAGCCCAGCCTCCACCGACAGCCTTCTCGCAGCGTGACTGCCGTTTTTGCTACTAAAGAAACAAATTCACTCTGCAAAAGAGTGAATGTACGTAATAAATTAAAAGCTCTGCAGCATCTGACATTGCTTGGACATTATTTGTCACAGGATTCCTCATCAGTAAAAACAAAACCAAACCAAAAAGGACAACTGGCGATAAACTGCTTTTATTGACTGCCTTGAGACATGATGATTTCAACAACAGACACCTCATCTTATGGCCAAGTCATCAGAAATTCAAAGCATGGAGGCGGCATTTGTTTTAAAGTGCTTCAGCCCTGGGGATTTATACTGTGGGGCTGTGCCAGAAATGCAGATGTATGGGCTGTATGTGCTTTAGCAACTCCTACTGCGATTAGACGGGGGGAATGGAATATCTTTAAGAGTGGCTCTAAGATGAGAAGAACCAATTTGGCTAGGAACATAAACCCAGCGTAAGCATGGCTGCCTGGTGAAAGCATTTTAGAGAAAGCTCCTTACAGGCTAATTCACTCCTCTGCTCCCATCTCAGGCTTTGCACAAAGATGAAGCTCAAAAAGAAAAAAAAAAAGAAAAGGAGAAAAGAGATACCCACCCAAAATGAAACACAATCGTAAGGAAACCATCACAGAAGAAGTGAGCTTGGGTCAATGAAGATAGGAAGCGTGCTGATATTCTCTTTCATTTTTTTTTAACCCTACAGCATAACCCTCCTTTTGTAGGAATTACTTGGCACTGTGACGTTTCAGTAGAGCAGGGGAGCATTGCACACTGCCATGGGCATCCTACATCAGCATCCAGGCAAAGGGAGTGTCGGCACCTCTGTTTGCGAGGAGGCCAGCTGGTCACAGAAGTACATCAGAAATTATGAATCCTTTGATTTTTTTAAATTTAAAAAAAAAACATACATGAGATCAAAGACCTCTGTGATCCCTGCCCTTCCTGCTTAACAAACAAGCCTCAGAAAACATGCCTGGTGCTAAGGGACGTTTTCCAAGAACCTCACCTCGGACTCTGTTGCGCTCGCTGGAGCCAGCCTGGGAGCCAGGCTGGGACCCACCCTGGGAGCTGGGCTGGGAGCTGGGAGTGCTGGAGCTGGAGGAGCTGCCGCTGCTGGTCCTCTGCAGCGGGCTCTCAACGATGGGCTCCGTCCTCCTCAGGTCTGGGTTGCTGTGGGAGGACAAAACAGAGGGACATCGTCAGATGCTGCTGCAGACACCTCAAGGGCTTCAGATCCTTCCCACGCTGCAGGCACAGTTGGAAGGTGCTGGAGAAGACAGGACTGAGGTTGTCCCTGCTGAAGCTACTGAGCCTGCATGCCCCACTGAAATCCATGGGAGATGAATTTGGCACTCAACGTCGTTATGGAGGCGGATCACAACCATGATGATAAATTGGCTAGGGCAGCTTTCTACTCTTACTTTGCCTAATTCAGCAAAAATTAAAAGATTCTTTGCTCAGAACTCCCCTTCAGCCTGTAGATGTGCAATGCTGGAGTTATCTGAATTAACCACCAATATTCATCATAAACGCGTGAACTTGCAAATTGCTGTTAGACACAGAAAGAAATGTTTCAGCGAAGAAAGGATCTCAAGTTTGCAACAAGGCTGCAGACCAGTTTTGCCACTTAATCACACTTCCCAATTTTCATGGCTTCACTTTAAACTCGCATAAGATAACCGTTTTTCTTCCTTGATTTCTTTCACCCTTGTGAACATACATAAATCTAGAATAAAAAGCGTCCTTGATACACAAAGAGTGACTAATATCTCTCAGAGTATCAGATGCCTTTAGGAAATTAATTCTTATTTGGCACTGAAGTGACATCAGAAGACAGGCTCAATGCAGAGTTATGCAATTTAGTTTTATACAACGTTCCTCTTAAGTGATCTTATTATTCAAAGTCCCGTTAAAAATGTATAGATAGCTTTCTCCATCGAGTCCAATTAGGACCTTACGTACATAAACCCGATGCGGTAATACTAACGCAGAACGTAATGCAATTGCAATGGGAGGGTGTGCACGTGAAGTGCAAGGCATGTGGAGCGTGCACACCGCGTCCCTCGGAGAATGATGGTGCAAATTGTGCAAAGGTCCATAGCCACAATGGGGTTGTTGGCAGAATCGTTTGGACACGGCTTAGCACAGACATCACATAAAGTCACTGCCTAGTGTTATCTTGCGTTGACACAAGTGGGTATTAAAATGAGGAGAGCAAGACAGTGACTTTCTGAGTGCAAGGAAATATCCCCTCATTTGTTACAACAGGGTAACAAATAAAAGAAAGCATTCTGTAATAATATTTACATTTATGCATGAGCGGAATCAAGAACCAATAGGAGAGGCAGTTAAAAAGGAAAACTGGAGAAATGCTACGTGACTGTGACAGAAATTAAATGTGAAACTATTTCACTGAATACTTAGTTAATGGACATGGTAGCATCCTAATTATTTCCAATTTTCATCAAACTGAAAGGCCTCCAGTTCATGCTGTCCAGCTTGACATGTCCTTAGCTAAATTAATTCAAGAAATATATTTGAATAAAATAATACAAATGTATTTACCTGTACTGACCAGGACTGGGACCAGGAAGCTGAAGGAAATACTGGGCAACCTTCAACTTGAATCCCACAGACTCCCATTACCCTTTTTACTTTCACTACTACCCCTTCCTAGGACCATGCAGCCCAATACCCCTCTGAGGTTCAAACTGTCCTTCAGACAACAGCTAATTAGAAGAACAACATTTTCAGGAATTCAGAATGCTCCAGCCTTGAGCAATAAAGAGGAACCAACCATGATATGAATGTTTCTTGTCTAATTTAAAAATAAAACACCACAAAACACAACAAAAATGATTCCTCCTCCTTTTGCTACCCCTGCCAGCTGCTCCAGGCTGCTGCCCACCGTATGCGGGTTTGCTGATGCACGGTCGGGGCACTGAGCTGGAAAGGAAGGCGTACGCTGAAACTGGTGACAGCACATGGCTACGAACATCCCAGCGTTTGCCTTTTGACTTCATCCTGAAAGGACGAGGCAGGAAGAAGAAACCAAAATGCTCCATCCTATAAGGCTACGTGGAGCACGTATTTACCCTGAGATTTGTCTGTCTGAGGTCTAGAGATCTGCCCGGGATGCTCTGGAAACCAGAGACAAGCTCTTGCATGACTAAGCCATGTTTTTTCCATCCATCTCTGAGCGGAGACTGTCCTTCCCTGATGGTTTTAAACACGCCCAGGGATAGCTCTGACATGGCAGAGATGGGACTGCTGCTGTGGTGCGGCATCCTTGCACGGGGTGCTACGAGCACGCCCTGCACACCGCCATGCTGGAGAGCTGGATCTGGCTAAGCTAAAGGCCCTAGTCCTGGGAAGCTGAAGGAATTTAATTCTTGATCTACATCTAAGGAAGATCTCACCAAGCTGTATCAGTGTCTGTCCCCTGGCACATTCCTCAGTCATTATCTGTGAAAAGCTGCTCTGAGGCGTAGGAAATGTGTGGTTGGTATCACTGAGGTCTCCCCACTGGCTTATATGGGTCCCCTTCTATGCAGGAGGTGACACTGGGAGAACGAGAACCTGATTCCACTAAAGGGAGCACCCAAATTCCTGTTTGACCCCAGAGTAGCAGATGTAGCATCCACCTCCAAACCCTGCGATGCCCAAGATCGATTCCTCCAGCGATCCAAGAGCTCACAGCCTTTGGTGTCAGTATAAAATACTAATGAATGCAAAAGTTCATCCCAGCCACACAAGAAGCGTTGCAAATCTCATGTTGTGACCAGTCAGCAGGCAGTAGCACTCCGGGACCACTCCTGCCCGCCCCCCTCATTGTCCGTACCTTGCCCGAATGGGCTGGGAGCCCAGCCGGGGCCCCAGGGCGCTGCCGTTGCCCGGGGAGTTCTTCCTCGCCAGAGCAGGGGATATGGAAGTGGTTCGTTGAGGCACCTGGAAAGGAACGGAGACATTCGCCGTCACCCAGTCTGCCCCAGCACGTCAGGCAGACCTGACTTAGAATTCCCACTGAAAGACAGGCAATATTTATATCAATTATAAACCGGCTTTTAGAAGGAATCTCCCAAGTGTGAGACGGAAAGGAGCTGCAAAGGTGCGGTCAGGGCTGCTCCTGGCAGAGGAGCCCCAAGCAGCACACAGAGCAGCCCGGCTACCACCAAACAGGGCATTTACTTTTTCAAAAATAAATGTGTGCACACACACACACACACAAACAGATGTAATTGAAATCTAACAAAAGCCAGTAAGGCAATTTTTAAGGTAAAATTTAGACTGAAGTGCATTTCAGCAGCCACGGTGGAGTTTTTAGCATCTCTAGTTCAGATACCACATGCACCAGCAGAGAGGTGTTGACTGATGGACAAACAAGAGGACTGACGGTGGAAAGATCCAGACTGAACCACCTAACACTCACAATCAAACCCTGTGACCTTCGTTGAGCTTCAGATGCCGCTGCCAAAACCCTACTGCCAGCAGGATGGCTCACGGCCAACCACAGCCTACAGGTACTACGGCGAGTAACCTCGGAGCCCTGCCTCGTCCCACGGGAGCACGGGCATTGCACGTGGCCGCAGGCACGGTGGTCTCATCCCCCCGCAGCGCAGGCTGACGTGGAGAGGGACGACGATACTCACCGTGCGACACCTTGCACCAGATAACAGAGAGGCCAAGGGCTCAGCGGGATTAGCGAAAGAAGGATTAGGCTTTTTTTTTTTTTTTTTTTTTTGAGAATAAACACATAGTTATGTTAGGCAAGATAAAAAGATTAAGAGCGCGAACAGGCTTTTTATTCTGCGGCATCGCTAGCTACAGCTTGTCTCATTAAAAAGAAATCTCCCCTCCGGGTAGGGTACTCTGCAGTCGGGACTCGGGAGTTTTTTACCTTCCTCTGAAGCATCCCACCGTAAGCACTGGCAGAAACAAGACGCCGGACCACAGAGACAGCCGGCCCTGCCTCACGGGGCTCTCTTTTCGTCCTGCTTACAAACACATCAAAACCCACTTTGGGCAGTAAAATGTGACGTCAAGGCTCCTCATAGGTATTAGTGCTGACACGATGGCCTTGAACGGGATCTGATGGGGATCCCTTCCACAGCTTGTGTTCCCTCAGTCGAGGAGGAAAATACTCCACAGTGCTGGAAAACAGCTTTTTTTCCCAGGAGCGGGTGCTGTGGTCTCACTGGGTAGCACATTACTGCAGTTCTCAAAGGACTCAAGGCAAAAGCCAACCTTAAAGAGCAAAGGGTTTCTCAAAATTGGGTTAAACCCAGGCAGCCGCCTTTCTGCACTGCTGAGTAGCAAAGCACATGAACAACTCCAGGAGCTGCTGGCTTGCTCTTCCTCCTAAGGAAGCACCCATGCCTCTTAGCACTTGGTGGCAGCAGAAATAGAAATAATATTAACGTATGTGCCAGGCCACCATAGATCCCGTGCACGGGGAGGCTTACCTGGTAGCTGGTATTTTGCTCTTAAAAACGCAAGTCACTTATGAGTTAACATATAGAAAATCTGCCTCTCAATCAGGGACAAAATACTGCCTCACCGTCACTAACCAATTTGTAATCATTTTTCCTCTATAAAAATCCTCCCAGGCTGAGCGCTGATTCACTGTAAAAGGAACTTTAATGGCCAAGTTGTAATTCTTCCAAAATGAAGGTGTATAAACACCGCCATCGAAATACTC
This sequence comes from Aramus guarauna, assembly GCA_013400195.1. Taxonomy (NCBI): domain Eukaryota; kingdom Metazoa; phylum Chordata; class Aves; order Gruiformes; family Aramidae; genus Aramus; species Aramus guarauna. Next base: position 5,519 of record VXBL01007025.1, on the reverse strand, counting down.
GTCCAGAAGAGTCTTAATTAAAGAGGTACTGCCAGATGCTGCCAAAATGTCAATGAAGGTATAAAGCTGCTGGAGCCCTTACAAGTCTACCATCAAATATTGATTGCGACTTAGAGGCACGGTACCAGACTAAAAAGGACCCGTCTTATTGAGTATGACAAATTTTATGTTCCTCTAATTCTATTTAAACAGAAGGCTGTTTTTTATCTTAGGGAAAGGAGAAATTAATTTATTTTGGCCTCTGTCCGGGCTCGAGAACTTTCTTTGCTGGAGGGCAATGCTATTTTGCAGCGCTGCGTGCGCACCCGAAAGCAGCTCCCAGCATCTGGTGCAAAACCTGCCTCAGGAAACGCAGCCCCTGGGCAGGTCGGTACCCGCCACGGAGCCACGGGGATGGGCTCAGTCCTGCCCACTCTGCTTTGCCGGAGGTGCTGAGCGCAGCACCGTCCTGGGGGAACTAGCTCTGGGATTGCCTCTTTGACGTGCTGAAAGTGAGGAGCGATAGTGTTACCTTTGGTGGAATGTCTTCCTCCTGCCGTAACCAAGAACTTCGGTCAAACTTTTCAATGCGAGGGGGCAGAGGAGGGTTTTCTGAGGTGGGGTCCGAGTTCTGCCTTGGCATCTCAGTGCGGTGAGAGGTCACCGTCAGAGCCTCCTGAAACCCAGCCAGTCCCTTTGCAGGCTGTTCATGCAGTGACTGAGACCCAGACAAGGAGCTTCCTTGGGATTTCACAGTGACCAGATGTGGAATCTACGCACCAAGTCAAAACAGAACTATCAGTACAAAATGGAAAAAAAAGAAAAAAAAAAAAAAAAAGGAATAAAAAAGTATTTAAAAATCTGATTGAAAAAAAAAATTGATTAGCACTTTGGATGCACTAAAAAGCCCCCTCGGTTTGAGATCAGCACTGCCTTGGTTTCAGGAACTTTGGACTTACATTGCTTCAACGCAAGCTCTGTTAAAAACTACGCTCGCACAGCTCAGCCTTTTAAAATCGGGCAATGTCATGCTTCAGTCCTGACCGCTCCTGCGTGCGCGCGGTGACGCGGCTCGTACCGACAGCCCCGCGCCGTTCCGTGGGCACCACCCCAGGAGCAGGGGCAGGCTGCTCCCTCCTGCCAACTCCTGCGTACGCCATGCCCGCCCCAGGCTCTGCCTGCCGCTTGCCAAATTTCCGCCTCCTACGCCTGCACCTCTAAGGTTGTGCTAATGAGGTTTGGCATGGATTTTCCTTGTTAAAAATGAAAAACAAAAAAAAAAAAAAAGAGAAGGAAACGATAATAAATAATAATTAATTAAAAAAAAATCGTCAGGAATTCTGAGGCATAGATGGCTTAAAAAAAATATCTTGAGGCATGAGTTTCTATAGGTCTAGGTAGCCCCTATCCCATGGATCAGCCCTATAGATCTAAAGGTTACGAGTGAAAGGAATACTGACATCTGTTTGGGGAAATCTGAGACATTCACAAAGGTAGTTTGTGAAATCAGAGCTTCTTCCCAGGACCCTGTGAAGCTGCACTTCTTTGATATGGTGGGGCTGTAACTTTCCTTTGACATTTCTACATACATGTCTATGTACAAATGTACATGTATCATGTATATATGTATGCATGCATACATTTATGTGGGTCTTAATTTGTCAGACAATCTTTTTATTAGTATTTTATTTGCAGACAAAAGTCTTTGTAGCTGTTGACAATACAGGTCGTCAAAAAGGTCACGGAAAAGTATTTGGTCAACCAGAGAGATTACAGTGAAGGGGGGTTTTACCCGCTTCCCAATGTATATAGACCATGCACACTGGGGAAAAAAAGAGCTGTATGTTTAAGGGCTTTCCTGCATGATTTGGTTTAAAGCTGGCATTGTACTGCTGACCTACAGGTGCACATCCCACATGCGGATGGCACTCAGTTGCCACGTTTTCCCACAGAAAGCCCACGTGGACGTGGAGCAAAGGCTTTGCACTTCCCTCTGAAATCCCCGCTGCAGTCTGCAGATCTGCAGGAGCTCTTCCAGGGGCTGGACCACAGCCAGCACCGACACTGTGCGGAGCTTTCATTGGCAGAGTACTTACAGACCTCATGGCTGGGAGGAATTTTTAGATGGTCATAGAGATCTACACCCTCTCCAGATGTGTTTGTGACTGATGTCAACTCAATGGAAAACTGAAACAAAATCTTGAATTAAAGCAGCAAAGAAAGCAAAACCTCTTTCTGACGATCCTCAGCATCAAAGCGTCCCAGGTGTTTTGTACCAGGCGCTGTGGGTTTTTTTAGTCCTTTATATAAACCAGGTCCAAAGAGGAACAGAGCAACAGCCACACTGGACCAGAGCAGCGGTTCCTCTCGGTCCTCCAGCTTGTTTCTGGCAGTAACCAGTACGTGATGCTTCAAAGGAAGGTATAAACCAGCGTGATGTTTCTAACACATGGAGGTGACAAGAGGAATCCATGAATGTAGATGCTGCTCTTACTCATGAATACACTTAAAGATGAGAAACCAGGGAGCAAGACACTATTTCCCTTTAATCCACTCTTTTTCTCGTTACCTTACCAGCATCCCCAGCATCCTGGCTCCGGTAGGTCAGCCTGCTGGGGGATGCACCATTACCTGCGGGTCCACAGGTCGCAGCAGAGGTGGGGTCCGGGCTGGTTGCACACCGCTAATGCTGAAAGACTCCGACCGAGGAGGCAGGTTGGGGTCAGAAATCCTGTTGGCCACCTTATGGGGCATGGCCGGCGAGCTCTGGCGATTGAGCCGGGAGCGCTCCTCCACCTGCGGCGAGAGGGGGAGAGTGGGTCAACGCTTCATAAAAAGCTATCTCCAACTGAAATCCAGGGTAAGAAAATACATATATGAGAAGCTCTTTTCTCTTTAGGTATATCAGGGTATTGTACGACCACGGAATTCAAGTTACCAAGCAGATTGTGTAATAAATGCATTTTAAAGACATCAAAAAGACTATTTGTATTTATGCGCATAATTCATTTCTGAACGTGAAATGGAAAAATAAAGAAAAAGCAAGATGCCTCAGAGAGGTGTTTCTACAAGATGACTCCTGAGAAGCTCTTGCTTCTCCTCAAATGTATCTTTAAGCAAGGGGACCCTTTTCCTTCACTACTATAAACACCACGAGAGGTGCTTTTGTTTGATCTGAATAAAAGAACAAACATGGCAGCCAGAAAATAGCTGGCTTTGATCTAGATTTAGTGACTCTGGCACCTTGTCATTAAGGAAGGGGAAAAAACTCTATTACTGATCGAGAACTAAACCCAAAGCCCACAGCTTTCAGTTACTCTTGCTGGAAATACGGTGGTTTCAGCTAACCCAGGCATACGTGCGATCTGGGTGCCCCTGCAGTTAGACTGTACGCATTGGTATTCATGCAGCATATGCTATGCAGAATTTTTGATACCTCAAGATCTGACGTATATTTTCATTTACGTGTCATTAATGTGTTAAATACCCTTAGCGTGTCTCAATTCCAGCACGTACAATATCACATTAAAAGGCAACATACAAAACCAGGTTTGCTTGGAAAGAACCAGAGGTCTCCTTCAAGCAAATAAATATACATGAAACAAAAGAGCCATTATATTAATAAAAATGAATCTTTTCCTCTTTCAGATACTGAGCGGGAGTCAAAATAAAATTTAGCTAAGAGATTTGTGTTACGGACTCTTTCCTTTCTAGTTCATGAGGGACCACCGGCGTCACTGCTGTGTCCCAGGAGGTCACCACAGCTTCCCCAGGCACTGCCCACCGGCTAGCAGAGACCGTGCAGAGCTCTGTTCAGCGATGCCTGCGGCAGCGGACGCGAAGAAGGAAGGAGAGCAGGGTGGGAAGGAGAACGCCCTCTGAACAAGGGAGCAGCAGCACGAGCGCTGGGTTGCAGGCCCAGTCCCGTACATCTCCTTATCAGCCAAGCCTTGGCATGCATGACGGCGGGCAGAGACGGTGCTGCCGCTGAGTCTTCCGGCTGTTTGCAGGTGCTCTCCGGCACGCTGCCAAGCCGTAATGCGCAGCTGGTCACGGAAGACTTCAAAGCTCGCACGAAGCAGAAGGCAGAGAGTGATGAAATGGGGATGTCTGTGTACTGGGAAGGAGAAAGGCGCTTGGTTTTCCCACTGCCAGCATCTCCTTGCAAGCACTTTGTTGCACCGGCACAGCAGAGGAAGCTCTTGGGACTCTCCAGCCTTACTGACTCCACCATTAAGCAGAACAGGGGGAAAAAGCAGCAAAACCCTGCAGGAATTCATCATCCCTCCGGTTTCAGCCATCTTTAATTGAACTCAAGATTCCCCTCAAACAAGAAACATCCTTAGCTTCTGTGCAGGTCCCACTGGAAGGCTGCTAATGTTTTAAGACATCACTTCAAAGCCAGAGAAGGATAAAAGCCATGGGGACCACAGGAGGAGCTGATGTGCGCGTTGGCATGTGCGGAGAACAGCACGGCTCGTGACGCACAGCCGAGCCCCGAGCCCCCGGGAAGCTCTGAGCTGCGGGAAAGCACCACAAGGCCTGGCCACCATGTGGAAAATGTCCAATTAAACCTGTCCCCTCCTTTACGCACGGTCATGCATAGCATATACTTGCCCAAACCCGTTCTTCAGCTCTTTGTCACTGAGAAGTTAGAGCTGGCTATCTGCATCACTTTGTTTAGCAGAAAAGTCAGTAACGGAGAGAGCTGCTAATTACAGGACTACTGCTTAGAGCGCTAACACTGTGTGCCTGGCTGGATCATCAGAGGATCCCAACATGATGTCCAAAAAGGCTCAGCTAGTCCTTGATTGTAAGAAGAGATGTGCCTGGGCAAACAGGGCAGGTCTGGGGCAGCACCCAAGCTACATCCCAAGTTAACTTCCAGAGGATAACCCCTCACTCAAAGGAAGATGAGTAGGAGGGACAGCAGATGGGAATGTGCATCCATGTGTGCTGGTACGACTATTTGATCAGACTGTTTTGTTTAGCATAAAAAAGAGAAATCCTTGACTGTGCTCCAGGAAAGCTGTGAAGATGCCATCCAGCCTAGTTCCTAACCCAAGCTTTGTCTTCACCAACAGGTCAGTCCCTTAACAGGGGGTGTGGGATGCTGGATTTGTCCAGGCTTGTTGGTGCCGAATACAGGGCCACTATGAGTCAGCAGAAGGGGACCTGGGAGAGTCCGACTTGGGCGAGAGCAGGAATTGAGCAACTTGCTTATCTTGTACTGATAAGCACTGGACCTGAACAGGGGCAGGAGATGAGCAATTTGTTCATCTTAACAGATGCGGCGCCTGACGGTCTACTCCTCAATCAACTAAGTGACGCCTGGGGTGAGGGGGAGCCTTCACAGCTCCACCTTACTTCAGTAAAACTAAACAGCCCACCGCATGCCTTTGTTCTCCGCCACTTCCCCCCAGCCCCGATCAACAGCCCAACAAGCCTTGTTAAGGGCCAATCTGCACACAATACCTGACTTAGTCCCACCTCGTCAAGAGTACAAATCTGGCATTGAGAATCCTCTTTTTTGAGGATGA